>PVKY010005829.1:0-16810 GCA_004027775.1 Bradypus variegatus
AAGGGAATTTATACCGTAGTTTACCAATGCCAGAGAAGAAAGAAATCTCAACACAAAACCCAAGAAAACCTCCCCTGGGAGTTGGTGGAGTCGGTCAATTCCGAGGCAGAGTTAGAGCCATTTATTGAGAGCAAGTTATTCTTAGAAGTTTGAAATGGGTGTGAGTGGGTGGGTGACTTTGTGTGCGCTCTCCAAACTTAAACTTTAGACAGAAGGGACAGCACAGCTTTCACCCAACCCCATGCCTGGGACAACAAGCAATAGCGAGAAGGGCAGGCTGCCACCCATGGGAGAGCCCATTGCTCCACTGCCTTCCTGCCCCTGAGCAGAGATGGCTTTACACAGGGCGGGGTGACGTGGGAGCTCAGGTTGCTGGGTCCAAGTCAGGGTTCTCCAGAGAAACGGAATCAACAGGATCGATATATAGGCATAGATCCTGTTGGTTTAATTGTGCTTCACTTTATCGTGCTTCACAGATACTCTGTTTTTGACAAATTGAAGGTTTGTGGTAACCCTGCATCAGACAAGTCTGGGCACTATTTTTTCCCACAGCATGTGCTAACTTCATGTCTCTGTGTCTCATTTTGGTAATTCTCACAGTATTTCATACTTTTTCATTATAATTTTATCTGTTAGGGTCTGTGATCAGTGATCGTGGATGTTACTATTGTAATTGTTTTGGGGTTACCATGAGCAGTGCCCATGTGAGATGGCGAACTTCATCGATAAATGTTGGGTGTGTTCTGACTGCTCCACCCACCGGATGTTTCCCATCTCTCTCCCCCTCCTCACACCTGGCTGTTCCCTGAGACACAACAGTACTGAAATTAGGCCAAGTAGTAACCCTACAGTGGCCCCTAAGCGTTAAAGTGAAAGGAAGTGGCGCTCATTTCTCACTTTAAATCAAGTTAGAAATGATTAAACTTAGTGAGGAAGACATACTGAAAGCCAAACTGGCCCTCATGTGCTAAACAGAAAGTGAAACAGCCTTATTGCTGATACAGAGAAAGTTTCAGTGGTCTGAAAAGATCAAACCAGCTGCCACATTCCCTTAAGACAAAACCTAATCCAGAGCAAGGCCTTAACTCTCCTCAATTCTATGAAGGTTAAGAGAGGTGATGAAACTTTTGTGTGATGCTAGCAGAGGTTGGTTCATGAGGTTTAAGGAAAGAAACCATCTCTAAAACATAAAATTGCAAAGCGAAGTAGCAGGTGCTGATGTAGAAGCTGCAGCACATAATCCAGAAGATTTAGCCAAGATTGATAAAAGTGGCTACAATAAAGAGCAGATTTTCAATGCAGATGAAACCATCTAGGATTTTCATAGCCAGAGGAGAAGTCAATGCCTGACTTCAAAGTTTCAAAAGACAGGCTGAATCTCTTCTTAGGGGCTAATGCAGCTAGAAGCTTTAAGTTGAAACCAGTGCCCATTTACCATTCTGAAAATTCTAGAATCCTTAAGAATGATATTAAATCTACTCTGCCTGTGCTTTATAAATGGAACAGCAAGGCCTGGATGACAGCACATTTGTTTACAACATGATTTACTGAACATTTTAAGCCCACTGTTGAGACCTACTGCTCTGAAAAAAAAAAAAATTCCTTTCAATAGATTACTGCTCATTGCAATGCATCTGATCACCCCAGAGCTCTGGTGGAGATGTGCAATGAGATTCATGCTGTTTTCATGCCTGCTAACACAGCATCCATTCTGTAGCCCATGGATCTAGCAGTCATTTCTACTTTCAAGTCTTATTTAAGAAATAACATTTTGTAAGGCTGTAGCTGCAATAGACAGTGATTCCTCTGATGGATCTGGGTGAAGTGAATTGAAAACCTTCTGGAAAGGATTCATCATTCTAGGTGCCATTAAGAATATTCACGATTCATGGGAGGAGGTCAAAGTACCAACATTGACAGGAGTTTGGAAGAAGTTGATTCCAACCCTCATGGATAACTTTCAGTGGAGGAAGTAACTGCAGATGTGGTAGAAATAGCAAGGGAACTAGAATTAGAAGTGGGGTCTGAAGATGTGATGGAATTACTGCAATCTCCTGATAAAACTTGAATGGATGAGGAGTTGCTGCTTATGGATGAGCAAAGAAAGTGGTTTCTTGAGATGGAAATTACTCCCGGTAAAGATGCTGTGAGCATTGTTGGAATGACAACAAAGGATTTAGAATATTACATCAACTTAGTTGATAAAGCAGTGGCAGGGTTTGAGAGGATCAGCTCTAATTTTGTAAAAAAGTTCTACTGTGGGCAAAATGCTGTCAAACAGCATCACCTACAGAGAAATCTTTCGTGAAAGTGAGAATCAACCGATGTGGCAAACTTCTTTGTCGTCTTATTTTAAGAAACTGCTACAGACACCCCAGCCTTCAGCAGCCGCCACCCCGATCAATCCGCAGCTGTCAACACTGAGGCAAGACCCTCCACCAGCAAAAAGATTATGACTCACTGAAGGCTCGGATGATGGTTAGCATTTTTTAGCAATAAAGTATTTTTTATTTAAGGTACGTACATTGTTTTTTTAGACATAATGTTGCACACTTAATAGGCAACAGTAAACACTTATATGCACTGGAAAACAAAAAAATGTGCGTGAGTTGCTTTCTTGTGATATTTGCTTTATTGTGGTGGTCTGGAACTGAACCCACATTATCTCCAAGGTATGCCTGTATATATATTAAGAGATTTATTTTAAGGAATTGGCTCATGCAATTATGGGAGCTAGTAAGGCTGTAGGGCAGCCTGGCAGGCAGGATTTGATGTTTCAGTGCTGTCTCTGAATTCTGTAGGAGAGGCTGGCAAGATGGAACTCATGTGAGAGGTGATATAGCCTTGAGGCAGAGTTCCTTCTTTCTTGGGAAACCTCAATTTTTTGTTCTTAAAGGTTTCTAGGATAAGGCTTGCCCATATAATCCAGGATATCCTTTACTTAAGTCAGCTGGTGTGAGATGCTGATCTCATTGACAGAATACCTCCACAGCAACATCTAGCTAGATGTTGGCTACCATAGCCTGTCATATTGACTGTAAAATTTACCATCATAGGCCCTTCCATAGATGCTCCTTAGGGTGGCAGGTGTGAGGTGAAGATGCCCTAGACTACTTTGCAGCAGAGCCCAGCACCCCAGCCAACTGTGCGGCAGTTCCTCCAGCTCAGATGGCAGAGAACCATTTGGGGTCTGTCACTGCCCACCTGAGCAGGGACGCCTCGAGGACAGAGGCCAGTTCACTTCTTTTTCTGATTCCTCATAGCCTCGCACAGAGCCTTCCATAGGAAAATGTCTCTTAAATATTTGTTGGAAGAATGTCTGTGTATTGAAGGGAAGGAACTTTAAGCAGGACTCTCTTTTATTTTGAAATACTTTAAAATGTACAGGACAGTTACAAAAATAGTGCAAGCCCCATACAGAGAACGTCAGCATAACCCACCCCCTCCTTCCCCTTCAGATCCACCTATTTTAACGCACTTGAGCATGACGCTTACAGTGATGACTCCTTCTGGCTCTGGAGAGAGGACGGCTCAGGTTTTGAGTCAGGAAGGAGTGAGTCAGACCGTGGCTGGGAAGGGAACCCAGAGCAAGGCTCTGAAGAAAGGGTGTTGGCGGGAAGCCTGCGGCCTGGAGACGGGCCTGGGCTACTCACCGCTTGTGTGAGCTCAGAGCTCGGAGCCTCGGCCCCTCGTGTGTAAAATGGGGCTCAGGGTCCCTGCTGCCCCCCGAGTGGGGTGAGGCTTAAGTGAGACCATGTGACAGCCCTCTGGAAACTGGAAAGTGAGGTACTTGTAGAAGGAATTTCTGTTACTTTGAAGGCAGAATACAATGAAAAGACAGTGTGATATAACAAGCAGTTGATAACAATTAGATCATTGCTTGCCGTGCAAAAGATCACTGCGTGAGAAGGCAAGTTTTGCGGCGCTGTATGAATGGGGCACTTACACACGTGGATCCTTTAGAAAAAAGAAGTCTGTAAGGTGTTTTTTATTCCCACTTTAGAGGTGACCAAACCGAGGCTTAGAGGCATTGAGTTAAGTTTCATCAGGTCGTGGGAAGTGGAGAGGCTGGGATTAGAACCCGGGTCTCTCCACCCCGGAGCTCCGCCCACTCTAGCACCTGGCTGAGTGTCATGGCTCCGAGCTTCCTGCCCTTTTCCCATCCCCCTCGCCCTCTGGACGTGCTGTGACTTAGAGATGGGCTTCCGATGCCCAGTCTGCTGAGGTGGGACCCCTGCGTTTCCCTGTGGGATGGGCAGAAGCAGTTCTATTTCGAGTTAAAAGAAGAGCCTTAGGGAAAGTTGGTTGCTTCCTCAGAAGGAGCTAGAAATAACTGATCTTGAGCAAGGACCACGCTTCCGTGGGGATGAAGCTGGTTTTCCCAGGCACTCTGCACTTAAACCCCACTATTACTCTGGAATGCAGAGCCCCTTGGTCCTGGCAGATTAATTTTAGCAGCATCCTCTGGGCTGAGTGCAGCTGCTTTTCTTGGAGAGGGTGTGGTAGTGTCACCAAAAAGGCTTAGGCTTTGACTTCAGACAGTTTGGGTTCAAACCTCAGCTCCACCTGTGTGATCTTGGGATAAGCTTGGGATAAGCTTTTAGAACTTCTTTCTTTTTTAAAAAAAGTCTTCATTTGATAATACATATTAAAGGCATTTTTTATTTGAAAGTACAGATAAAAAAGTAGAAAGTCACTGGTAATTCAATGTATTAAGACAACTTTTAAAGACATGGAAAGATTGTATGGCTCTCCCAATATTTAACCCACCCCTCTGTGGTCAAAAATGGGAAATAACATCACCGTCCAAGCAAGAGCCTCAACTTCCGCATCTTTAAAATGGGGATAGCAGGTGGTTGCCAGGGTGCCAGGTGGCTGTGTGCATACAGCCCACAGATGCTTGCTTTTTCCCCTTTGCCCTTCCTCCCCATGCTGTCCTTTCTCATAGTTGATCCACGACGATAAGATGACGGTGCCAGAATAAGTCTACAGTCCAGGGTGTTGGCTCAGGACCTGAATTCATAGGTCCTGAGTCCCCAGCCCCAGAGATATTGGGCACCGACCGTCAGGGCCAGCAGCTCGGCATCAGCCAGGAGCCCCGAGCAGAGGCCCGGCCAGAGCAGGTGCCCACAGCTGGGCTGCTCCGTCTGGACAGTGTGTTTCCTGCTCTGAGAGGCATCTGAGAACAGTTGGGTTCCACCGGAGTGCCTGGTTACTGTCGCCACCACCTTAGAGGCTCTGACATGTTGCAGGCTGCGATTGCAATCTAAGCAGAATGCTGGAAACCCGCGGTTGTGCACATCTGCCACTCCCTGCCCGTCCCTGAATTAATTCGATTGTGTGAGGTTTTCTTCCCAGTGGATGTCAAGTGCTGACCATGTTAGGCATGACATACTGGAAGCTTTGCATCTATTTCTTGATTGAACCCAACTAAATAAAACATCATGTTTCCCCTACATGGCTGAGATATGTAAACCAGATGCAGTTTTGTCTGCTGTACAATGGAACACATTACCCAAAACTGGTTAAAGCAAGTAGGAGCTGCACATCCTTCTGAGGGGTTTAATTTGTGACTGTTGTCATTAGAGTTGACAGAGGGTGGGTTTTTTTGTTTGTTTTCTGTTGTTTTTGCTTAAATGCAAGTGTAAAAACAGTGGTGGTTAATACTAATAGCTAGCATATATTATCATGTGTGGATGTGTCGGGCATTCTGCTATAATCTTATATGGATTATTTCATTCAACCATGAGGTGGGCAGTAGGTTTGGTCCCATTCACAGATGAGGAAACTGAGGCACGTGGCTAGTAAGAGAGGGGGCTGGCATTCCAACTCAGGCAGTAACTCCGGAAACCCACCTTTAACCCCAGTGGCAGTCCTTCTGAAAGGGTAAAGTGGGTATTTATTGAAAAAGTACTCTCTACTCTGTCTCCCTTACCCAGCTCTGCTGCCAGCATAAGAAAAAGCCTGAGCTGTCTGATAGGAAGCATCTTCCATACAACCTTTCCTTCTGATGTGGTGAGCTGCTGACATTTCTCAGTTTCGAAAATGAGGGAGGAAAATTGTCCAATCAGAGAGCAGAGGGCCTGGAGTTCCAGGGAACCCCCAGATAGTGGAGAACCAAGGGGCCCAGAGCCCTAGCAATGGGGAACTCACACTGGTCTGGCTCTTCCCGGGCCTGAGATGGGGAGGCGGGAGGTCAGACTGGAGAGAAATTGGAGATCCAATAACAAGTCCAAAGCCATACAGTGACCTTAGACCAAAATCAGGTGGCAAACCAGAGTAGACACACACAGCAAATATTTGCTGAGTAAACAACTGATGGATAAATGCAATTACAGTTTATTTAACCCTCACTGGGACTTTCAGTTTTAAAATGCCAGCCAAAAAGCACACGCAAATCCATGTACGGGATGCGTCGGCTGGAGTGTTGACCAGCCTGGAGATCAGCCGAGAGTCGGCCTCCCTCGCTGGGGTTGCGCCTCCCTACAGTTAGGGTCATTCATTCAACAAACATTTAGTTAATTTATTTTCATGTTACCCTAATAACATCATATATTAAGAAGGCAAGTTCAATTCAATAAGCATCTCATTACCCAGCACTATATACAATGTTTAAAAATTGTAATACTTAGTAGAGATATTTCTAATGTATCCACTATTTGGGATTATTTACACACAGCTCCTGCTTCCTCTTCCAAGGGAGGAGAAGACAGAGTTGACTGTGTGTATATATTTAAATACACCTATGCACATACCTTTTTTATAGGTAAACCTGTAACCCATGAAGGCAGCATGGAGCACTGAGGGAAATGGAAGTATGACCTGCTCTCTTGGTGTTTTCTGTCCTATTAGATGAAATAACTGAGGGACAGTCTTCTGGGATCACTGGAGTGGCAGTGGTGACTGGTGGGTTGGGAAGGGCTCTGTGACACAGGTCTGCACGGAGTCTTCCCCCAAAAGGCTGGTTGCCCTTTAGGCTTCTGTGCTCTGAAGGCTCCACCTTGGAGGTGGTGATGGTGGGATTAATTTTGATCCCTGATCTTCCACTGCACCACTTGAGATGTGTTTTTAGGAGGATGTTGCTTCCTGCCCCCAGAAGTCTGTCCCAGCCTTGCTCCCTGTAACCTCACACACCATGCCAGGTGAAGAGGGCACCCTTTTTGTAAAGACACATTCAATGGGGAAGGACAAAGAGGCTGGTCCAGAGAACATCCAGGCAAGCTGAGTACGTCAACGGTGCATCTGCCTCTCTCAGACCTCTCTGGAGAGTCACTTAGCTCAACCGGACACATGAGCATTGGTCGGGTTGCCAGGCAACTGTAAGTAACAAATACTTAGGAGTCTGGGATTGAACGGAGTGGAAACCAGACTGTTCTAAATAGCCTCTTCACTTTAATAATAAGAGCTCCTAGCAAGCACTCGTGGGTGGGGGCTGTGTGAGATGGCCCTAGTCCTGCACCCGCTCTCCACGGTGACCAGGAGCTCAGGAGGCACACGAGCTTGTGATGACGCCAACTACCTGTGACTGCTCATCCCTAAAATGGGGATAAGACTCAGGAGTCGATGGTCATTGAGTTCTTAGTACAGAGCATGACAGATAACATGTCCTCAGCAAATCCTGCCTATTATGACTCCCTCACCCTGAATTTCCTCAGCAGAACCCCCACAGGGGCAAATTCTTGGTAGGGAACGTCCCTTCGGAGACCACAGAGAGATATGAAAACACCCAAGCCCTCGATGTGCTACCAGGGTCTGTCCTGGAAGATAAGTAAGAAGGGGCTGTCAGTTCGGTTGCTGGCTGCACACTTCCTCTGAACCTACCTACCTTCCTAATTCTCCAGCCATGGACATCCTGGCAAGGGGATCTCCAGAAAGCCGGGCTGCAGCACCCTGACCTTCTTACTGCACCAGACCCTGCCCTCTTATCACCCAGTTCCATTCCCAGCCTTCAGCCCTTGCAGAGGTTTCAAATTGCCTTGGTCACCAGATCTAATCTGTCTTTCTCCTGGTGGTCTCTAGAGAAGCAAGACCTGCCCTGGTCCTTTCCCAAAACCGCTGCCTCCGCCTCTTGGTCAGCTTATTAAATTATCCCCGTCCCAGTCATTGTGTCGCTTTTCGTCAGAAAGTGCCCAGTAATGCCGCCTGCAGAGGCAGCAGCTACTGAAAGGCACATCTTGCTGTGGCTGAGTTCAGTGCCCTTCCTGTGGGCTCCTTTTTTTGGGTGGGGGAGGTATGGCATTTGCCATCTAGTTGTAAACATTCCCACCGTCTTCCATTTAAACATGTAAAACACTCAGGATTGCTCATGTTCTTATTTTTTCCCAACAGCTTTGAGATATGATTTGCATACCATGTACTGCAGCCATTTAAAGGGTACACTTTTATGGCTTTGAGCATATTCAGAATTGTGCATCCATCACTACAACTGATTTTAGAACATTTTCATCACCCCCAAAAGAAAGCCCCCTACTCTGCTCCCAACCCTCAGGAAAACACTCATCTGCTTAACATGTCTACAGATTTGCCTATTTCGGGGCACTTTGTATCAACGGAACCCTATAGTAATGGTCATTTGTATTTGTCCCCTTGGACATAGCATAATGTTTTCAATGTTCATCCACATAGCAGAATATATCAGTGCTTAATTTCTTTTTATTGCCAAATCATGTTCCATTATATGGATTTACCACATTTTATTTATCCATTCACCAGCGATGGATGTGTGGGTTGTTCCGCGTGTTCTTTTTAACTCACTAGGGCCCAGCCCTCTCTCTGAGATTGCCTTTCAATTCCCAACTGTTGTTTGAAGAGGATTTTTATCACAATCCCATATTCCTTCTTGGTTTACTCATGAATGTAATCCGTACTGAAACATTACACTCTGAATACCTATAACAAAATCAAAAGCTGTTTTTTGGGGGGTTACATTTAGTTTATGAAGACCTGCAGAAGAAATTATTCTGGCCATACAGATTCTTTTTTTCTCTTCTCTTCTGTGGAATATTTAGGTACTAAAAATTCACTCAATTTAGATGAACCTTCAAACTGAGGATAAAATTGTTTTCCCCTAGGGAGTAAAGATTATGAGCTAAAAACAAGAATACCGTAGAATTTTATCAGAGGAAGCAGTAGCACACCAGGCGAGTGGCTTTCTTTTTAATAGAAAGTGACTGTGGGTCAGGCAGCACCTTTTTTCATATTTTCCTGCTGGGAGTTGAGTTTTCCAAGTGTGCTCTATTCCCAGGCCCAGTGCTTCCCAGCAGAGGCTCTGCCAGGAAGCGATGAGTAGAGATCTTTTTTTTTTTAATTGTGGTAACATATATACATAACATAAAATTTGCCGTTTTAACCATTTTTAAAAGTATAATTCAGTGGCATAATTACATTTACAATGTTGTGCTATCATCAACACCTATCACCAAAACTTTTTCATCACCCCAAACAGAAACTCTCTACCCATTACACGGTAACTCCCCATTCCCTCTGCTCCCCAGCCCCTGGTAACTTTTAATCTATTTCTATCTACATGAACTGCCTGTTCTTGATATCTCACATAAGGAGATCATACAATATTTGTCCTTTTGTGTCTTTCACTTAGCATAATGTTTTCAAGGTTCATCCACATTGTGGCATGGATCAGCACTTCATTCCTTTTTATGGCTGAAAAATATTCCATTATGTGGATAGATCACATTTTGTTTATCCATTCATCTGTCGATGGCTACTTGTGTTGTTTCTACCTCTGGGTAATTGTGAATAATGCTGCTCTGAATATCAGTGTACAAGTATGTGTTCGAGTCCTTGCTTTTAGTTCTCTGGGTATATACCTAGGAATGGAATTGCCAGGTCATAGGGTAATTCCATGTTTAACTCTGTGAGGAACTTGCCAACCTGTGTTCCCCAGGAGAGCTTTGATGCTTCACGAGTTTCTCTGCAGGCTTGTAAGTGGTTTTCAGTTGTGCTAGTGTGAGGAGAATGAGGTCAGCTGGAGGAGGTGGGCTTCGGCAGGTTAAATCACAGCCAGAGCTCCAAGGCTTTGGGCAGGGACTTGTTTGGCTTTGAGACGGCTGTGTCCTGTGTCCCCTGCCCCACGGCAGTGTGGGCCTGGGTGCCCATGCGCAGTGAGGCTCATGGGGAGCCAGGTTGCTGGGGTTGCTGTGCTGACCGGGGACCTTTGTCCAGGCCTTCGACTCCTGCCCCGAGGAATTCCTTCTTGACGATCCAGAGGCCAACGTGTCCTTCCCTCTCCACTGCCAGAAACTTGCACTTCTAGGCTTTGATGACTCATTTAAGGGGAGGGAAGGCAAATCAGAAATGCTGTAATGTCACAAGAGGGCGGGCAAGAACATAACGTATTTACGAACCAAACTATGTTCACAAAAGGAACATCAAAACTTGATTACATTTATTCTCTCCTTGGGGGTTCTTTGATTCTCTCCCTCCAAATTTCTGTGGAAACGTGAAAAAGCCCAGGCTTCGGAACAGGCAGATCTTGGTGGGTTTTGGGCAAATGCGTCACCGTCTCAGAGTCGGTTTTATGTCACTAGGATGATGCCCTGCACCCTACAAGAGGGTTGGCATGAGGACTAAACGGGAACACATGGAACACCTGGCACACAATAGGTGCTCCATAAATGCTGCTCCTAAAGACGCTTCTCCCCAAATTGTTGTGTTTTTGTTTTTACCCAAGTTTAAGGGTGGAATAGTTTTATAAGGAAATATTCTGAGACCTTTTCCCACAGGATGGTGCTAGGATCTTTGCATTTGACCTCGGACCCAAATAGTGAAGCACAGGGTGAGCACAGTAAGCACTTAAAAGATATTTGCTAATGTATCGATTTAATAAAGGTGAAGAGCAGTGCAGCCTTTAAGATAAAAGTCTCTTCTCCCAAAGGGTGTGAAACTGTTAGCAGTGATTATTGTTTTTCATTTACATCCGAATGTTTGAGGAGGAGAAGCATAAACTGAAGAGCCAGAAAGAGATACCAGCAACTTAAAATACTGTATTCATCCTGTAAATATCCAAGTAGACGATTTGTTTTTCCTCCAGTGGCTTTCTTGATAGAAAGTTCAAAAGGAAAAAAGGGCTACATGATTAAGAAACGTTGTGGTGTTTGGTGATAATAACTTACATTTATAAAATGTTTTCCAGCTTACAGAAAGCTTTCACATTATTATGTCATTGAATTCTCACAACTCCCAGAGGTAGTAAGACAATACCATATTATGGTTAAGGAAATGCTTTCTCTCCAACTTACTACTATGTGGCTGTGTGGGTTATTTAAGTGCTCTAAGCTTATTTTCCCTAATTTAAAAAAATGGGAACAATAGGACCTTCTTCCTCTTGGGATTGCTATACAGATTTTATGAGATAATGTAAGAATGATATCAGCCACATAGTATGTGCTTAATAAATAGCGGCTCTATTCTATTAAGTGTAATAATCCTTACTTCACAGATGAGGGCACTAAAAATGACAGCCAGCTTGCCAGAGGACGCACCGCTGGTAGTCGCAGAACAGAATGCAGACCCAGTTCTTTTGCCTCTAACTTTATTCCTGTCTCCACTACATGTTAGCAAAGATGTGTGAATCAGGAAGGCTTTGGTGCGTCCGCTGGCAAAATTCACCCTTTTAACGAAGCCCTCTGTTTCTCTTGTGCATTAATATTTTAAATGTCTACTTTTATGTTCACAGAACATCATCAAGAAGGTGATCGGGCAGAAGTTTGTGTACAAGTTTGTGTCTTTCCCAGAGATCCTGAAAATGGACCCTCACACTGTGGAGATCAGCCGGGAGAGCCTTTTGCTGCAGGACAGCGACTGTCCGCTGCCTCCCGCGGGCCGCGAGGCGCACAAACACGGGTTGTCAGCCCTCAAAAGCACCAGCCGCAACGAATACATCCACTCAGGCCTCTACTCGTCCTTCACCATTAATTCCCTGCAGAACCCACCAGATTCTTTCAAAGCCATCAAGACAGAGAAGCTGGACGAGCAGCCCGAGGGCAGCCCCCCCGTGGAAGAGGTCACGACGGTCATCAGGTTCGTGACCAATAAAACCGACAAGCACGTCACCAGGCCCGTGGTGTCCCTGCCTTCCACGTCGGAGGCCGCAGCCGCCTCCGCGTTCCTGGCCTCCTCCGTCTCAGCCAAGATCTCCTCCCTAATGTTGCCAAACACTGCCAGCATTTCATCCGCTTCGCCCGCCTCGTCCCGGTCGCCCTCCCTGTCCCCCAACTCACCCCTCCCTTCGGAACACAGAAGCCTCTTCCTGGAGGCCGGCTGTCATGACTCGGATTCCCTGGAGCCCTTGAACCTGTCGTCCGGCTCCAAGACCAAGTCTCCATCTCTACCCCCAAAGGCCAAAAAACCCAAAGGCTTGGAAATCTCCGCACCCCCACTGGTGCTCTCGGGCACCGATATCGGCTCCATCGCCCTCAACAGCCCAGCCCTTCCCTCAGGATCCCTCACTCCAGCCTTCTTCACCGCACAGGTAAGAGCCATCCCCGGTGGAAGGGAGAAAGAGCAAGCAAAGCAACTTCCCGCTGTCCTTCAAAAGATAATCCCCAGGACCCGGGTGCCAGTCCACTGGGTAGATGTGAGGCGAAGTTACTTTTCCATCTTCGGACGAAGGCATCCACAAGAGAAAGGTTTGGTATGTTGGTTGCATGAGATGCTGGAATGATTTCTTGCCTTTCGTGGCCTAAAGTGACTGTAAGATGTAGCATGTTCACTGGCCAAATAATTTCCTGGGAAAGGCTAAGCAGACCAGTTTACATTTCAAAAGACAATTGGGGGTTTTATGACATTTTTATGGCAGACTCCTCTCTGGGGCACTTACTAAATGGCCATTTGTTTTCTGGTAGCAAGAAAATAGATGTTCACAGATATCACTGTTGAAATCATCAGTGGAGCAGTGGTGGTTCTGTAGTCTCTAGTAGGAGATATAAGGGCCACACCAAACAGTGAGGAAGAAATTCCTTGCCTTTCTGAGAAAACCCAGATCCATTTCACATGGGAGAGGAAAGCAGGCTCATGGAGGAAGAAAGTCTCCACTGTTATTTACCCTAATGAGAATGTGGCCTTGACCTTTAAGTAAAATATGCAGATCCGTGTTCTTGTCCAGATGGCAATTGCAGGATAAAGATAGTATAGGTGCCAGTAAACCATATTTTTGCTTCCCTTTGAAAATGTAGATGCAATTTAGTAGCAGAAGTTGAGAGCATTGGCTTTGGGGGTTTTTACAGATCTGGACTCAAATCCTAGTTATACCGCTTAGCGGAAGCATAGTGACTGTGGGCAATTGCCTGCTGAGCCTGTTTCCACATCTGTGAAATGGATTGTTGTGAAGATTAAATGGGATAATGGCCATGGTAAATGAACTGCTGGTAGGTGCTATTGTCACGGAGCTTTGTGGCACCAGTGTGGGGGGCATGCTTTAAGCAGCTAGGAACTCTCAGTGCCTCTGCCTCTGTAACCGTTATCATTGTCATTGTCATTATATATGGAGCTCTTCGTATGTGCCAGGCACTTTACATGTGCCTTGGCTGCTAAGCAAATACCGTGCAGGGGCCGGCTTAAACAATGGGAATTGATTAGCTCATGGTTTTGAGGCTAAGAGAAATTCCAAATCAAGACTTCATCAAGGTGATGCCTTCTTCCCAAAGACTAGTGTCCTGGGGCTGGCTGCCCGCGATCCCTGGCCCTTAGCTTGTCACACGGCAAGGCACATGGTGGTGTCTCCTCGTCGCTCCCTTCTCTCTGGTTCTGTTGATGTGCAGCTTCTGGCTGCTTTCTCTATGGCTTTCTCTCCCGTCCTGATGGCATTGGGTCATACCTTATCTGAGGTGACCTCATCAAAAAGTCCTACTTACAATGGGTTCACATCCACAGGAGTGGATTAAGTTTAAGAACGTGTTTTTCTGGGGCACATATAGCTCCAAACCAGCACAACATGCATTGCCCTATTTATTTTTCATGGCAGCCCTGTAATGTAGATACTATGATTGTCCCGTTTTCCAACTGAGGAAAATGAGGCAGAGAAGTAAAGTCACTTGTCCTACGTGGCATAGCCAAAAGGTGGGAAAAATAAATTTGAACCCAATTAGTCAGCCTCCAGAGTCCTTGCTCTTAAGTAACAGACTGCTCTTTACACTCCCTTTGGAAAAACATGTTGGTGACTCTGATTATGATGGTAGTTCAGGGTCCCTGGAGATTCTTTAGGTCTGCAAAGCAACCAAAAGCAGCTCTTTGCCATTTTCTTCCCTGTGGCATCTCCCAAACTTGGGAGCCGGTGGCCACATGCCTGCCGCCATGTAGCGCTGTTATGGGACAGGCTGAGCATATGTGCTCTTAAATTGGGCATCTGCCAACAATGCAAAGCTGTCCATCGACTAAGGACTACCTAGTAAAATGGCTGTGGCACAGTAGCTCCGAAGGAAGCTAAAAGAAGTAACCTGAGTCATGGGGTTGTGGTGGACAATCTCAGGAACTTGTCTCCCAGCCTCCTCTGTGTTCACAGCTGTAAGGTTTGGAGAGGTCTAAAGTCAGGCCAAGACCAACTCTGATTTCAGATCTGCTTTCTCTGTCAGTTTTTATCACCCTCTTCTGGGACAGACTGTAGCCCCATAATCATCTCAGAAGAAATAGTTTAGGACTTAGATACTGTGAATTTAGGGGGTGACTCCCTTCAGTGGGGCTGAGGGATGGTATGGCTAGACTGAGGGAGGAGGCAGCTTGACATGAGATAGGGATAGAAGGCCAAAGAAAACCAACTGATGCAAAGCTCAAGACCAGGAAAGAGAACATTCTCCAATGGCCTAAAACTACAAGGAGGGGAAAGCATCAGAAAGCAAGGATGCTTTCATACACACCCTGTGCCTTGGGCAGATGCAAGTAAACAGTCCTCAGCCAAGTTGAGGGTGGGGCCCTGAAGTTTGAGTTAGTACCAGGAAGTCCAAGAAATGTGACTAGGGCTTCCCAAGGGGAGGGAGGCAAAGCAGAGTCTGGACACAGGACAGGCAAGAGGAAGCTGAACGGCACAGGCCAGGAGAGGGCTTTCGGATCAGAGGAGGGAGGCCCCAGTGAACCTGTTGTAAAGCTAAATGAATCACAGTCCACTTTCTGAGATGCTGGTGTCTCAGGATTCAAACCCACCTTGAAATTCACTGACGTTCCAGGAGAGTCCGCTATGGAGGTGGGTGGCAGACAGGGAGGAAGTCAGGAGGTAATGAGGGAGGAACCAGAGTGGAGAAAGGGCAGAACTCAGAGGTGTGTATTCAAAGCTGAATTCTCTCAGCCTGTTTTACCCAGGGGTTTTTCCCTGACATCAGACAGGGTGGTCAGGCTAGACCCCCTGGTGGTTTAGGATTCGGGGAGGCCTGGAGTCAATGTAGGATTTGGATTCTCAGTGATTCCCTCCCCCAGGAACTGTGTCCGGGGTGTTCTAGAAATGGACCCACCAGCACCATAGGTCTCTTACTGGTGGATGGTCCAAACAGCAGGACTTTGAAGGGCCACCTGGCTCAACAGCCTGTCTTCTACTGAATTCCCCAAAATCATCCCCAGGGGACAGAAGCGAAAGGTCAGCTCTGGGGCTTCTTTTCCCACATGCATACGGAAGCCTCACTGCCACAGCTCATTTGTTTCCCTCCTGCCTTAGCACTTTTTTTTTTTTGTCACGGAAACTTCAGTTTCCTCTGTGGGGGGTGCTGTGTGCAGTGTGATACTGTTTGCACATAAACATTTGGCTACCTGTGGGAACGTCCTATAAACTTTTCCTAGGTTGGCTTTAGAAGAGGGGAGTTGTGCTGTAATAACTCAATACTCTGAAAATGAAAGTCCCAAGAGCAGTTATCTTCAGCTAGAAACATGACAGGAAGAAGGGTAGAAGTCTTAGCATGACCACAGTGTCATGTGGCTACAGTTTCTGCTGGGAACGTGGTTAAACCACATACCTTATATAGGCCAAAATTCTTAAATCTACAATGTGATGTGCATGCAAAATTACCAGCCTGGCCCACTCCCCAACCACCACCATCACCACTCCCACCAAAAACGTGTGTTACACCTACTTGGACCTACCTGCGCAGAGTGAAATTGAGAGAGATTATTGTTTTAGGGATTCTTTTAATTCATAAAAAAAATTACTAGTGTAGACAGACATGACAACAACCCAAAGATCCTCAACCATGGGATATGAGGAACTAAAAAACTAGAATAAAAAAGCCAACTAGGTCCCAAGGAGCTCAGCCACTGAAGTAGTATTTGACACTTGCTAGAAAGGCAAGGATGTTCTCTCTGATGGCATGAGCTACAGAGATTGGGATCGAGTGGGAGGAGCCAGGATATGAAAGCCTCTTGGTTCCTGGCCAGGCATGGAAGCCCGAAAGGTGCCAGCTGGAACTTCTGGTTCTCTGTATCTTTTGTCCCTCTTCCCTCCATTTGTCCCTTCTGTTCAGTCTGTGACTCCTATCTCTTAACAACATGAAGTGAATTCAGAATCTGAGGCTGGCATATTGCATTCCTTCATTTATACCAAGACGTCTGTTTATCTCCAGGGGGATGTTGAAGATGCTCAACTCAGAGATGTGCTGCACAGGTCATGAACTCACTATCAGAGTGTGCGACTGCATGCCCCAGGATGTTTTATTAGCAGCAATCTTGGACTAGCACTAATTGAGCAGAGATAGCCTGCTGAGGAATGAAACAATATCACCTCCTTCTTTCATTTACTGGTGGTTGTGACAACTTTGGGCCAGTATCATGAAATGGGAATTTGGAATGGAATAGATGCATGTGGTAGGGAACAAGT
>PVKY010005830.1:0-16806 GCA_004027775.1 Bradypus variegatus
ACTTCTTGCATCTGTAATTTTATGTCTTTCATAAGAGTTGAGAAATTTTCATGATTTCCTCTATTATTGCTTCTGCCCCTTTTTCCCTTCTCTTCTTCTTCTGGGACACCAATGACATATGCCTGAATTTCGTTTTGTCCTTAAGTTCCCAGAGACTTATTTTTCCATTCTTTTCTCTATCTGTTCTTTTGTGTGTAGGCTTTCTGGTGTCTTGTTATCCAATTCCTGAGTGTTTTCTTCTGCTTCTTGAGATCTGCTGTTGTATGTTTCCACTGTGTCTTTCATCTCTTGTGTTGTGCCTTTCAGTTCCACAGAGCTTTTGATTTCTACCTTATGTATGCCCACTGTTTTCATTATATATGTCATCTCTTTTGCCATATCTTCCCTAAGCTTTTTGAATTGATTTAGAATTAGTTGCTTAAATTCTTGTATCTCAGTTGAAGTGTAAGTTTGTTCCTTTGACTGGGCCATAACTTCATTTTTCTTAGTGTAGGTTATAGTTTTCTGTTGTTTAGGCATCTGAGTTCCTTGATTACCCCAGTGAGGTTTTCCCAGACCAGAATGGGCTCAGGTCTCAGTAGGAGGCAGTAGTATCTGGTTTTCCCTGAGGGTGTCTTAGAGGATTGACACACCCTGTGAGGCCTCAAGTCACTGTGCTTTTCTGCCCAGCAGGTGGCACCTGTCAGCCTGTAAGCTCCTGACTGGTGTAAGGAGGTGTGGTCCATGGCTGTTTTCCCCCAGGCTCTGGGGTCTGGTTCTGAATGGAAGGTGGGTAGTAGAGCTGAGCCCCTCCTCTTTCCTCTTAGGGAAAACACACCCCCTATGTCAAGGTCTTTTCCATTTGAATAGTCTCTCTGCCTGTGCTCTCTCCACCCTTGTCTGGGTCAGAGCGCTGGGAACTGAAAATGGCTGAGGCTTTCTCCACTGAGCCAAAAAAGGGACAGAAAGCCCCCTTTAGGGCCAGTCTGTGGCCACCCTTGGCTCTCCAAGGTCAGTTGTCACCAAAAGCCTCTGTCTGCTTGTTGGAGTTTCATATTTTGTATTGAGTAGTCCACATTTGTTAATTAAAACCCCAGTTGGAGTAAGCTGAGCTATATTCGCTTGCTGGGAGAGATCTGCTCTCTAGCACTGCGAAGCTTTGCAGTTCAGGCCATGGGGGGAGGGGGCTCCCGGCTTGGATCCGCAGTTTTTACTTACAGATTTTAAAATTGCTGTGATCTCGGGCATTCTTTCGAATTCAGGTTGGTATATGATGAGTGGACAATCACGTTTGTCCCCCCACAGTTATTCCAGATTATTCACTAGTTGTTCCTGGTTGTTTGTTAGTGGTTCCAGGGGGACTAACTAGCTCCCACTCCTCTCTATGCTGCCATCTTCTTCCGTCCCAGTTACACTGATTTAAAAAATTTTTTTCATTCTGTTACCAAATGTACAATCTAACATTCCCACTTTTAATCATGTTCAGATACATATTTCAGTGCTGTTAATTACCTTACAATGCTGTGCTACCATCACCACCACCAATTACCAAAACATGTCTGTCATTACAAATAGGAGCCCTGTACGTCCTAAGCCTTAACTTCCCATGCCTTATCCACACCCCATCCCTTGGTAACCTATATTCTAGCTTCTGACTCATCAGTTTGCTTATTCTAATGGTTCCAAATCAGTGAGATCATACAATATTTGTCCTACTGCATTTGGCTTATTTTGCTCAACAAGAGGTAAGTCTTCAGGGTTCAACTATGTTGTCACATATATCAGGACTTCATCCCTTTTGGTGGCTGTATAATATTCCGTTGTGTGTATATACTACATTTTCTTTATCTATTCCTCTGTTGGTGGACACTTGGGTTGCTTCCATCTATTGTCAGTAGTGAGTAATGCACTATGAACATTGGTGTGCAAACATCTGTTTGAGTCTCTGCTTTCAGTTCTTTTGGGTATATACTTAGTAGTGGGATTGCCAGGTCATATGGTATTTCTATATTTAGTTTTCTGAGGAATTGCCAAACTGTCTTTCACAGTGGCTGCACCATTTTTACATTCCCACCAGCAATGAATGAGTGTTATTATTTCTCTGCATCCTCTCCAGCACTTGTTATTTTCCTTTTTTTTTTTAAATAGCAGCCATTCTGATGGGTATGATGGTTTTGATTTGCATTTTCCTGATGGCTAATGGTGTTGAATATCTTTTCATGTGCTTTCTGGCCATTTCAGTATTTTCTTTGGAGAGATGTCTGTTCAAGTCTTTTACCCATTTTTAAAGAGAGTTGTTTGTCTTTTTGTTAAGTTGAAAGATTTCTTTGTATATTCTGGATATTAGTCCTTTATTGGATATGTGGTTTCCAAATATTTTCTCCCATGTGTAGATTGTTGTTTTACTTTCATGATAAAGTCCTTTGAGGCACACAGGTTTTTAATTTTGATGAGATCTACATTTATCTATTTTTTTCTCTTGTTGTTTGTGCTCTGGGTGTGAAGTCCTAGAGACAGTTACCTACCGCAAGGTCCTGAAGATGCTTTCCTATGTTTTCTTCAAAAGGTTGATAGTTCTAACTCTTATATTAAGGTCTTTGATCCATTTTGACTTCAGTTTTGCATGTGGTATGAGGTAGGGGGTCCTCCTTTTTTTTAAGTTTATTCCTAAATACTTGATTCTTTTGGTTGCTATTGTAAATGGAATTTTTTTCTTGATTTCTTCCTTTTGTTGCAGATTACTTGTGTATAAGAACACCACAGATTTTTGTAGTGTTTTGTAGTGTTGACTTGTAGCCTGCCACTTTGCTGTATTCATTGATTAGTTCTGATAACTTTGCTATAGATTTTTCTGGATTTCTACATATAGAATCATTATGCCATCTGCAAAGAGTGCAAGTTTTAATTCTTCCTCTCCAATTTGGATGCCTTTGATTTCTTTTTCTTGCCTAATTGCCTTAGCTGGAACTTCTAGAACAATGTTGAATAACAGTGGTGACAGTGGGCATCCCTTTCTTGTTCCTGATCTTAGAGGGAAAGCTTTCAGTCTTTCCCCATTGAGTATGATGTGTTTTTTTTTCCAAATAGAGATCTAGTTTACCCAGCACCATTTATTGAAGAGACTATTCTTTTCCAAATCGGTGGTCTTTGTGACCTTGTCAAAAGTCAGTTGGTTATAAATGTGGGGGTTGATTTCTGAGCTCTCAGTTCTGTGTCATTGGTCTATATGTTTGTCCTTGTGCCAGTACCATGCTGTTTTGATTACTGTAGTTTTGTAATAAGTTTTTTTAATTCCGTTTTATTTAGATATATTCACATATCATACAGTCATCCATGGTGTACAATCAACTGTTCACAGTACCATCATATAGTTGTGCATTCATTACCCCAATCTATTTTTTTACCGTTTTCCTTATACCAGAAAAAGTAAAAATAAGAATAAAAAATAAAAATTAAAAAAACACCCAAATCATCACCCCCACACTGTTTTATATTTAGTTTTTGTCCCCATTTTTCTACTCATCCATCCATACAGCGGATAAAGGGAGTGTGATCCAGAAGGCTTTCACAATCACATGGTCACCTCTTGTAAACTACATTGTTATATAATCATCTTCAAGAGTCAAGGCTACTGGCTTGCAGTTTGATAGCTTCAGGTATTTACTTCTAGCTATTCCAATGCATTAAAACCTAAAAAGGGTTATCCATACAGTGTGTAAGAATGTCCACCAGAGTGACCTCTCGACTCCATTTGAGATCTCTCAGCCACTGGAACTTTATTTTGTTTCATTTCACATCACCCTTTTGGTCAAGAAAATGTTCTTAATCCCATGATGTCGGGTCCAGATTTGTCCTCAGGAGTCATATCCTTTGTTGCCAGGGAGATTTACACCCCTGGGAGTCAGATCTGACGTAGGGGGAGGGCAGTGAGCTCACCCGCCAAGTTGGGTTAGCTAGAGAGAGAGAGGCCACATCTGAGCAACAAAGAGGTACTCAGGGGAAGACTCTTAGGCACAATTATAAGCAGGTTCAGCCTCTCCTTTGCAGTAACAAGCTTCATAAGGGCAAACCCCGAGATAGAGAGCTCAGCATAACAAACTACCTGTCCTCAATGTTTGTGAGAACATCAGCAACAATCCAGGTGAGGAAGCCCAACACTTCCACATTTTCCCCCAGCTTCTCAACGGGGCTCTGCATACATATTTTTATTGTCTGCCTAAATTACTTTGGGATATGTCACTATTTCACACTAACCTATACAAACCTACCAGGTCTCACTTCCTATTCAAAGTTCCATGTAATTATGGTGTTTTAACAAACTGTGCGAGTTAAATCATTTAGGAAATATAGATTCTGCACCAAATAAACATTTCTTCCCTTGGTCTCACATGGAATTTGAGGTTTTTAAACACAGTCAATATCGTCCTTTACCCTTTGGCCCGATTTGCCCTAGTCCTAACCATACCTGCTTCATTCATATCTCTAACTGAAGTCTGGACTCTTTTTCAGCTTTTTGAAACAGCTGCTGTATGCATAATACAGACGTTCATGTCTGCTGAGTTCTAGCTCTGAGTTTCAGGTGTCACACGGATATCCAGAGTTCCAGGGATTTTTCGGGTTATACACAACGGGATCAGCATCTCGGAATCTGGAGATAGCCGTTACCATTCAGGAATAGATGTGACTGCTGTAAGAGCTTACAATCTAGGGACCGTCACGCTGGCCCTTTTCTTGGGGGAGTTATGCCCTTTAGGGAATTGTCTCCCCAACTAGACTCATTGCTTTGTCTCTCAGAGCTATCTTAGCTCTGCTCTTGCCTGGGTCCAGCAGCAAATTGCAAATCTTTGAGGCTTTCTGTAATGGGCTACTTAGAATAGTTATTTTTTTAAAAAAGATAAAAAGATAAAAAAAGAAAAAGGAAAAAGAAAGGCCCAGTATAGACTGTTCAAAGATAAACCCTTTAGATTATTATCTCTTCCTACTGGATAGTTACTGCGACAACTTTACTTCTGCCCTTGCAAGGGAGCAGGGTTGACTCGGAGCTCTGATGGGCTATTGAAATGCAGAAAGATAAGGAGTTGGAGATAATTGAAGAGGAAACAAGAAACCAGAAAAACTGGCTTTTCAGAGAAGGGCCTTGGCTTCCTGGGTTTGCATATGTGCCTGATTCTGTTGGAACCTAGCCATTTTCTGTATTGTGCTTACCCCCAACTCCAGAAGTCTCTGTGTTTTGTTTGTTTGTTTGTTTGGCTGTTTTTTGCTAGCCCTGTCTCCTCTCCTCCAGGCTGACCGCTCCCAGATTCTCCAGTATCTGGTCTTGGTTTATCTATGGTTGGAATTTTTGTTCAGCAGTCTGAGTTTGTTAATCAGATCTGCAACTGGGGCCAGGTTGAGCCTCCCTCCTGGTTCCCAGCACTGATGGCCCTCTTCTCCCTCAGGAAACCAGCCACAAAACAGTCCACCCTGCCTGGTGGGGAGGGTTGCGGGACCCCTGGCTGTGGGAACTTACAGGTTTCGCTGATCTCAGCTGCTTCACATGTTCCCGACTGTTGTATATGCATGACTGATTACAGATTTCCCTGAGGTGTCTGTTCCACACAGTTCGTGTCTGTCTACCAGCTGCCCAGAGGAGTAACTAAAACCCCCACCTCAGCACTCCACCATCTTGCGCTGTCCTCCTGTAATAAGTTTTAAGATAGGTAAGTATGAGTCCTCCAACTTCATTCTTTTTCAAGATGGCTTTAGCCATTTGGGGCCCCTTACCCTGCCATATAAATTTGATGATTGGCTTTTCCACATTTTTGCAAAAATGGTTGTTGGAAGTTTGATTGGGATTGCACAGAATCTATACATTGCTTTGGGTAAGATTGACATCTTAGCAATATTTAGTCTTCCCCAATCTATGAACACAGAATGTCCTTCCATTTATTTAGTTCTTGTTTTTTTTCTTTTCACAAAATTTATGGTTTTCTGTGTGTAAGTTCTATATATCCTTGGCTAGATTTATTCCTGATATTTGATTATTTTACTTGCTGTTGTGAATGGAATTTTTTTCTTGATTTTGTCTTCTGATTGTTGCTTTGTGTCTAGAAACACTGCTGATTTTTGGGTGTTGACCTTGTACCCCACTTTGTGAATTCATTTACTAGCTCTAAGAGGTTCATTGTGGGTATTTCAGGATTTTCTGCATATAAAATCATATCTTCTGCAATGAGAAAAAGTTTTCTTTCTTCCTTCCCAATTTGGATGCCTTTATTTTTCCTTGCCTGTTTGCTCTGGCTAGAACTCCAGTGTGATGTTGACTAGCATTGGTGAAAGCAGGCATCCTTGTCTTGTTCCTGGGTGTAGGGGGAAGCTGACATTTTTTCACTGTTGAGTATGATGTTAGTTGTGAGTTTCTCACATATGCCTGTTTTCATGTTGAGGAAGGTCCCCTCTCTTCTTAGTATACTGGGTATTTTTGTCATGAAAGGACTTTTGGATTTTTTCAAATGCCTTTTCTACATTAATGGAGATTATCTGTGGTTTTCTTTTTTTTTTTCTTCATTCTATCAATATGGTTTATTACATTGCTTGATTTTCTTATGTTAGACCACCCTTTCATTCCTGGGATAAACCCCACTTAGTAATGGTGTATATTTATTTCAATGTTCTGCTGAATTTGGTTTCCTAGTACATTTTTTTGATGATTTTTACAGCTCTATTCTTAAGAGATATTGGTCTGAGTTTTCTGTAATGTTGGCCTCAGAATGAGGTAGGAAGTGTTCCCTCCTCTTCATTGTTTTCAAAGAGTTTGGGAAGAATTGGTATTAATTCTTCTTTAAATGTGTGGTAGAATTCAGTGGTGAAACCATCTGGACTTGCATTATCTGTCTTTCCTCTGAGTTCCTTTTTTCTGTTTGCTGTTTGTGTGGTCACTGTTTGCATTCCTTTCAAGAGTGAGGCGTTGCAAACCTGCCCAGTTTTGGCATCTAAGTGGGGCTGTTAACGCATGAGCCTTGCCGTGCTCGACCTGGTGGCTATTTGGCTTTCCTGGCCTCCTGCCTCTTCCTGGGGGGTACAGGCCCGTCAGCATGGAGGAGGGGCTAGGAATGCACACCCCGTGTTATTTTTACTAGGCCTGTGTCCCCGCGTCGGGAGCCACTTGGGTTCAGGTGTTCCAGGGAGCTGGAATGGCAGCTAGGGAGGGCCTGGAGGTCTCCCTGCTCTGTGGCAATTTCACATCCATTTCCCTTCACCTGCCCTCGAGGACCTGTGGGGTCACACAGGGTCGTGGCTTGAGTCCTCTCGTTTCTAGCTGGCGTCTGGGATTCAGCTCTCTTTGGTGCGTCAGCATGCAGCCGGCTCCTTTCCGCCTCCCAGGCCTGTTCCATTTTCTTGTTCTTGCCTTTTTCATTCTTTGCTAATTATTTTAGGAGGATTTTGAGAGGGAATGGCAACAAGCCTGTGTTGGATCATCCATTTTTTTGAGTAAGCAGGTAGACAGTTTATTAGGAGCTCACGTGCGAGGACATGTGGGCACTCGTGCAAAGAAAGAGGTGAGGGGCAAGCGGCCCCAGACACTGTGGGGCAATCTGCTTTTATAGATTTCTGTTCCTTTTGTAATTTTTATTGACTGTTTTACTGCCCTCCCGTTTCCCTCCTTTGTTGATGCCTGCGTGTGGATGACTGACTCAGGGGGGTCTGTTGGCCCCCAGGTGCTGTTCACTGCTATTCTTCTCAGAGATATCTTTCTCCTTGGGGCCTGACTGCTCCTTGGAATTTGCTCTTTGTTCCTCAGCGAGCCACTGCCCTAATTCTAGCTGTGCCTCGTTTCCCCCTCAGAGAGTCCCAGCTCCCTTAATCTTAAGGGAATTTGGGCCCATGGTCTGTCCTCTGTGGCTGCTTCAAGCTGTCAGCGGGAGCTCAGAGGCTCTGTCTGCGTTACCGAGGGCAGCTGAGCGTGGGAAATGGGGCGCAGTCTCTGGCGGGGAAGAGTTTGCCATGAAAGGCTTCTAATCTGGAAGAGGCAAACTGGGTGAGAAATTTTATACAGTCTGAACACAAGCAGGTGTCAGATGGAGCGCAGGGTATTCTTTAGAGTTCCTACGATGCCAGGGCCAGGCTCATCCCTGGGAGTCATGTCTCGTGTTGCCAGGGAGAGTCACACCCCTGGGAGTCATTCCCCACATAGGGGGAGGGCAGTGAGTTTATTTGTGGAGTTTGGCTTAGAGAGAGACCACATTTGAGCAAAAAGAGAGGTTCTTTGGGAGTGACTCTTAGGCATTAATTATAAGTGGTCTTAGCTTTGCTATTACAGAGATAAGTCTCGTGAGGGCAAGCCTCAAGACTGAGGGCTTGGCTTAGTAAATTGGGAGCCCTGATTGCTTAAGAGAAAAGCAGGAACTCCCCAGGTAGGGAGGTTTAATGGTTCTATGTTTTTCTCTGGCCTCTTAAGGGATTTTACAATATTTTTTTATTTTATGAGTTAGATTTTATTTTTTATTCTAGGTTCCATGTCAAATAAAGCTGAATTTGCTTGTTTAAAGAAATGGCACCTATACAAATTTAACTTAACGGAAGGATAGAAAATCTCTTTTAATTATTTTAATAGTTAATATGTTGGAATCTATTTTAGTGCCTCACTTTTACAAGGTGAAAGAACAAATCTTGCGCAGCAGTTCTCTTCTAAGAATGAGAAGACTTGTCTTTTGAAATGAAGGCTGATACGGTCAGCGTAAACATTTAGTCAGAGTGCTTAGAGGGTTAGGAGAGCAGCACTGACTGTGACAGGTTTTCATGAACTCATAACTTTTATTTCTATCTGGGGCTTGAAGTCAGCAGTGACTACAAACAAAACCTACTTTCTCGAACTCTCCACAACTTTCCACATCCACCCAGGGCTTGTAGAAAGCGATGACCCAAACAAGACTCACTTTCGTAAACCGATGACTTTCCTTACCTGTTCAGGGCTTGCAGTCAGCAGTGACTTCAAACAATTTACTTTCATACTAGGAGCATGTCAGCTCACAAAATTAACATATTCCAGACTGTGCTCTGAGGCAGCGGGCGGTCAGCGAGGCCTGCTGCTGGGCCGTTCTTAGAGGTGCGGGGATGTTTTGAGCCCGTTGGGGCAGCACTAGGTGAGCAGGGTGCGAGTCTTTCCTTAAGTCCCTGCCGTTCAAAGGCAAATAGGGAGTGAGCGTCAGGGTGAGGAGGGCCATGAAAACGTGTCTTTAGGATCCGGGACTGAGAGCCTGAGTGCAGTCAGGGGCTGCTGGGCGGGCTCGGCCCGAGATGCCGTCGTCCCACACAGACGGGTCTGTCTGTTGGAGGATCTCCTTTGGGTGCCAAGAGGCCCTGACCCAGCAGGGTCTCGGGGCAAATAAGGGATGAACGCAATCTGGGCTACTAGTCTTAAGATGGCCCCAAGGAGTGGGCAGCATCCCTCCCTAGAAGGAGGGTGGGCTTTCAGAGACAGTGGAAGCTGCTGGGACCCCGGAGTGTCCTCAAGCCCACCAAGGAGAGGGGTTGCGAGGGTCCTGGTTTTGGCTTTACCGTCAGTTCCTGTAACTGGGCAAGTCCGAGTGGAAGGAGGCCCAGGTGGCAGTTCAGGGCAGCGTTAAGTGGCTCTGTTATTTCATTAAGAAATCAGTGATCTTCCCTGTCGTGTCAGGAGTCACCCGAGGCTCCTCTGGGTTGATGTCACATGTGAAGCCTCGGGCACCCTCAGCCCTCAGCGTGCCACGAGCAGGGCCCTGGGGCTGTCCCACCCCCCTTCGGAGACAGTGCAGTCCCTGGCCCAAAGCCCATGTTGGTGGCACCTGGGGCACAGCCCCCGCAGGTCACAAGGTCGAGGGTTGTCTCGAGTTTTCAGGCTCTCTCTGCCGGTGACCCTCTGACCCACAGCTGAAGAGAGGCCATTGTGGCCTGGAGCCACGATACAGTGACCTCAAGGAGATGGGGCACCTTTCATAGCGACTGCGATAAGCTGAGCTTGTTCTCCGGTCTTCTGCTTCCTCTCTGCCTTCTCCTCCTCCTCGGCCTTGTCCCGGTTGTTAAATGCAGCAAAGGCAGCTCCTAACGGGTCACTAGTGGGAGTTTACGGGCCCAGAGAGAGCCTTGATCATCCATTTTTATCTGGAATTCCTGCTCCTTGTGTAAATTCTAAAAATTATGAAAGTGCTTCATGTTCTTTGAAGAATGATTAGAAAATACTGATGAAGGAAAGGGGGGAAATGTTAATCCCCCCAGCTAGCTATGACCTTGGAGGCCAGTCCCTCACAGCTCTGCTTGCTCTTATGTGCTGGGGACAAGTTCAGTCCACCTGCGTGGCCCGGAGGAGCTTCCTGAGGGACAGCCTGCACTTCTCCACTTCTTCATCCCGCTGGCTTGGCTTGGGCCCCCGTTCTGGGGAATCGTTTCTTGCTGTTGAAGAAGCGCGCAGACACGTTTCTGCCTGTGGGCTCGTGGGCTCACTGCAGCCTTGGGCATGGCTGAGCCACTCCTTGTTTGTCCTCATGCCCCTGAGTGCCCCTCTTCTGGTGGCCACAGCACACGGTCACTGTGCTGGACACATGGCGTGAGCTCCTCATCTCATCCTGCAACAGCCCCATGGTGGTGGCCTCGGGCTGCCCAGTTCACAGATGGGCTGAAGGCCTGAGTGGGTGAGGGCTGGTGTCTGATCCAGGCCCCAGTCTTCCTGGGTATGCTGGGTACCCCCCTTGGGTGACCCCCCCCATCTGCTGTTGCCTCCTGGGCACTGACCACACCTCCCTGTGGGCCCCCAGCCGGGACTGCCCTCCTGGCTCCGGGCTGCCTGTCTAACTCCTGTGGGGCCCTTCTTCTGTGCCTGCTGGGCCCCTCGTTAGTCTGCCTCAGTGGCCCTTTCTGTGAGCTCAAAAACTTGCTCTCTCTCGTCTGTGTCCTGATGAGTGGCACCCTCGCCCACAGTGTCTTCTGCGTGTGCACCTGTCCAGCTGCATGCCCTGCTGGCCTCCTCTCACTCTACGGTGCCTCCTTGGTTTGGGCCCTTCGGTGGCTGCCTCCTCCCTGACCAGCACTAGCAGTTGGGGCTCCCAAGAGAAGGGCAACCCCAGCAGCAGACACGACTGAGCACGTGCTGCATGCCAGCCTCTGCTCTGTTTTGACGCCCTCACAAAAGCCTTGAGAAAACCAAACACAGAGAGGCTAATTAATTTGCCCAGGGCTGCACAGTGTGAGCAGTGTGGGCAGGTGAGCCCCTCAGGCCACTCTCCCAGCTACTGTGCGTCCTGCCTCAGTCGTCCCCACTGTGTCCGAGCCGTGCCGACCTTGTGCCTCTCCCCAGCGGGCCTGGATTGGGGAGGAGAGCCCGGGCATTGTCACAGATACTGTTTCTGGGCACTCTGACCTGGGTATGGGGGAGGTTGTTGGTTATTGGTGCCCATCCGGAGGTGTCAGCAGTAACCCACCCTGTGTTGCCAAAGGGACGGCTGGGCACACAGTGATGCCTTTGCAGGGGACATGCACGGCATCATTTTTATCAAAAGTATATCATTCATAACCAGTGGTACATTATGAATACCTTACACTTCATACTGCCTATAAATGGCTGATGTGGCATTTTACCTAGTCTAGGGACAAGTCAGATTTGTCATTTTTGTTAATATGGAGGGATAAGAAACGTCTAGAAAGGGGAGGAAGGGGCAGGCTTCCTGGAGAGAAGACAGTGAGTGTGACTGGAGAGTGTGGTTAGGGTCAGGTGAGGGCCTGGCCCTGAATGCACAGAACCGAGACCTGGAGGGGAAGCTGGTGGGAACCCGAGTCAGAAGATGGGGAAATCGGAGTGGAGGTGTGGGGAGCCACAGAAGGGGATGTTTAAAAGTCCAGGCTCCTGGCCGTCAGAAATACCAGTTGCTTACAGAATAGTCACATTTTTGTTGTTCTGGTTCTGCTAAGTGTTTTGTTCTCCTAACGGATTTGCTTCCTAAGAAGCATATTATTTAAGCAGCTTCCTGAGAGTTATAAGAAGTCTAATTTCACCTTCAGTTGCTTGGATTATGCCCTTTTAGATACCCAAACACAGCCTGTGAACTTCTGACTTCTGATGTGCCGCAGATCAACGATAAACTAGGAGGGGACGAAACCTTGCTGAACCTTCTCTATGACTTCTTGGACCACGAGCCTCCTCTCAATCCCCTGCTGGCCAGCTTTTTCAGCAAGACCATCAGCAACCTCATCGCAAGGAAAACCGAGCAGGTAAACCAGGCTGCATGGCTATGGCAGGTGCCTGCCTCCGTGGCACGTCCTGCCGTGGGCCCCGCTGTGCCGCTTTCTCAGGCCAGGGCATAGCATTTTCACTGTTATGGGGGCACCCAGGGAGCAGCGTCGTTTGCTGAAAAAGTGCTGCCCAAGGGATATTTCTACTGGCCAGCTCTGGAAGTGAGCAGCATTTCCCGCCATCTCCCAGGAGCTGCACAGCTGCACAGGACCTGCGATTAGGCGCATGGAGTTGCTGCCCAGCCACAGGCCTGCGGCACCTTCATCGCAGCGGGACCTTCGGGTGGGTGGCAGGTGCCAAGGGCTTCTGTGCCTCGGAGCAAATGCGAAGTAACTTCTAGCATTAGGCTTCTGGCAAAAGTAGTGAGTGAACTGATTACACTCAGCTGCAGCACCGTCTTTCTTTTTCAAATTGCTCCTGCCTTAAACTTGGCCTGATGTGTGCTTCAAAACCCTCTGAACTATAAATACATATACCAAGCCCCTTGTGCTGTCACCTGGCCTCAGCAGTCGTCAGCTCTTGGCCAGACTTCTCCCTCTATTATCTCTCCCCAGCATAACCACTGGATTATTTTGAAACCAATCCCAGATGTCATTGCATCTTGTTTGTAGATTTTTCAGTACATATCTCTAAAATAAAGGAATGTTTTCCTTTAAATATGACTAGAATTATATTACCACATGCCAAATTTATTAACAATAATTACCATCAATGTCCAGTCAGGAAACAAGCCAATATTTTATATGAGTTTCTGGAGATATGAGGAACACATCACTGGGGTACATCATTGTTTCTTTCACTTGAAGAAATTCACTTGGCAAATTGTAAATGCTCCTTGGACTGTCATCTTTCATAGAATCAATCGTTAGTCTTAAATTTGCAAGGGAACTTCAAGGACTCATACCCCAAATCTTATTTTGATCCAGGCAGGGTATAAATGAAGAATAGCAGCAGTAATAGGATGGTGGGTGGTGGTGGTCGTAGCTGTAGGTGGCGTGAGTGGTAGTGAGAGCAGTAACGCGGGAGCAGTGGTCTCGGTGTGGCTGTAGCTGTTGGGTGCTGTTCCAGTTTTCTGGTATTTTGCATAATGGCATCATTAGCAATGGATTGGCTTTTATAAAGGGGATTTATTAAGTTACAAACTTACAAGTTCTGAGGCCATAAAAGTGCCCAAACCAAGGCATCAGCAAGAGGATACCTTCTCTGAAGAAAGGTTGATGGCATCCAGAACACCTCTGTCAGCTGGGAAGGCACATGGCTGACATCTGCTGGTCCTTTGCTCCCAGGTTGTGTTCCAAATGGCCTTTTCCAAAATCTCTTTGGGTCTCTCTTAGCTTCTCCAGCTTCTGTGCATCTAAGCATTGGGGTCCTTCTTAGCTTCTCTGGAGCAAACTCTGGGCTAGTATCTCCAAACTGGCCCAGGTGGCGTGAGTGGTAGTGTGAGCAGTAATGTGGTGCTGGGGTGGCGATGGCCCCAGTGGTCTAGCAATTATGAAGGCCTTCCTTGCCTGGCCCTGACAATCCAGGGACTTGATTCATGTGTCCAGTAATTCACTGGAGCTTGATCATCCTCCGCTGCCACTTTCAAATGTTTTCTTAATAATTTTACTGCCTTATATCTTATATCCATCTCCTTCCTCTGCCCAGTGCTTAGTGCATTAAAATATTGTCAAGTGCACTCTTAAAAAATATTTCCACTATTGACAAATGTGTAACACATTTATATGAAACTCAAACAAGACAGAAATAAGTAAAATAGCCCCATATAATACTCGTTAGAGATTACCACTATTGATTATTTAGTGCATGTTCCTCTTAAGTTTTTTCCAATAGTTGTTCCAACACACAACTGTTCTTAATTTTACTTAATAGTATTGTATTTTAAATACTGCTCTTCAGATTGCTTTTCTGACTTAGGTCTTATAGATCTGCCTTATTCTTTTTAGTAGGTATGTGTTCCATTGTATCACCGCTCCAGAATTTTACGTCAGTAGTCCAGAGAATTGTGTTATTTCCAGGGTTTGCTGTGACAGACAGTGCTGTGCTGAGCATTCTTCCCATAGTCTGGTAAACTGGAGGGAGGGCCTACAAGTAGAGTTGTTAATGAAAGGACCTGTGGCATTTTTCTTACCTCTTTATTATGGAATATTTCAAACTTTTATAAATTGGAGAAAATATTTCTATGACCCCCCTGCCTGTGTCACCCAACTTCAATCATTCTCCATTCGTGGCCAATCTTACTTCTTGTGCACCCCCTATTTCCAACCCCTGCCCTACCCAGTTTATCTTGTGCACATCCTTGACATTATGTCATTTCCTATATAAATATTTCGGTATGTGTTTCCAAAGGATAAGGAGTCTTTTTTACAAACACAACTACAGGGGCAGTATCACACCCAACACGATAATGATAATTCCTTAACCTCAGCAGCTATCCATCCAGTGTTCAAATTGCTCTGATGGCCTCATAAAATGTTTTCAAGCTTGATTTTTGAATTGGGATCCAGAAAAGGTCTGAGATTGCATACAGTTGATAAGTCTCTATAAATGTGTAGCTTCCCCTGCCCCAGTGTCCCCCTTCACTTTGTTGGAAGGCAGGCCTGTTTATCCTGAGCAGGGTCCAGCCATCTCAGTTTTGCTGTTGATGCTATGGTATCGTTGAACGGAGGGCTTAGCAAACTTTTTCTGTAGAGGGCCAGAAAGGAAATACTTCAGGCTGTGTAGGCCACATGTAACCGCTGTCCATGTTCTTCTTTCTTCTTTGGTTTTGTTTTTTACAACCCTTTAAACACTTTAAGAGCTGTTCTTAGCTCCCTGGCTGTGGAAAATGAGAGTGCAGGCTAGATTTGACCTACAGGCCTCGGTTTGCTGACCCTTGATCTAACTTATTCCTCCATCCTTGTAATTCCCATAAGTCAGCAGCAAGGCTCAGAGGCCTGCTCCGACACAGATTGTCTTTGCTTGGCAAGAATATGTCACTGCAATTTTGACTATGTCTTTTTGACTGCGGATCCTCGGATGTTAAATTAATCAACGTTTGTTCTGCTTTGTATACACTGTTTTTTAATCTTTTATTTTGAAGCTTAAAACATATGCATAAAAGTTCACAATACCTGAAGTACAGCCCAATATATTATTAGAATTAGCAGCTGTAGAACCATCTCTCAGGCCAAGAAATAAAGCCCCAGCAGCCCCGCATACCCTCTCTGAATCGCTGTCCCCTTTCTCCTCTGTGGAGCCGCTATCCTTGCTTGAACATGTAGTTCAGTTTGTCTGTTTTGAACTTTTAAAAAACTTTTTATTTTGAGATAATTATAAAGTCACAAGAAGTTGCAAAAACATTACAACGTTCCTATGTATCTTTCACCCAGTTCCCCACAATTTTTACATCTTAGTACAGTTTCAAAACCTGGAATTGGCATTTGAGCAGTGTTTGCATGCGTGTGTGTGCTTTTAGTTCCGTGCCGTCTTACCACGTATGGATTCTTGTAACCACCACCACAGTCAAGACGTACCACGAAGAGTTCTGTTATGCTGCTCCACTGTAGTCATGCCATCCACTCTCCTTGCCACCATAACCGCTGGCAACCACTAATCCATTCTCCATCGCTATAATTTTGTCATTTTGAGACTATGATATAAAAGGATCTACATGTGTGGCATAATGCCCCAGTTTGGTCCTTTTTATTGCTGAAGAGTGGTCTGGTTGGGCGTGCCCCAGTTTGTGTAACCATTCACCTGTTGAAGGACATTATGGTTGTTTCCAGTTTGGGGCTGTTACACCTAAAGCTGCTGCCGACACTCATGTACAGGTGTTTGAGTGGGTCATCTTGTTTGGAGTGTCTTGTAGACGGCATGTAGTTGGCTCATGTGTTTTAATCCACCCTGTTAATTCCTGTCTTTTATGTTGGTGTATTTAGTAATTTAATGTGTTATTGATAAGTTAAGGCTTATGACTTCCATTTTATTTTTAGCTTTATGGGTATTCCCTCTGTTTTCATTTCTCTGTTTTCTTGTTCCTGCTTCCTGTGGATTACTTGAACATTTTTACTTCAAAATTTGTTAAGATTTAATTTGCAGCCTTTGTGTGATCTACCTGGGAAAATGTTGAGGTGCACTTGAGAAGAGTGTGTGTCTGCTGTTGTTGGGTGGAGTGTTTGGTGTATGTCCGTTAGGACTAACTGGCTAATAGTGTTGTTCAAATCCCCTGTTACCTAACTGATCTTCTGTTTAGATTTTCTATCAGTTATTGAAAGTGGCACATTGAAATCTCCAATTATTATTATAGAAATATCTATTTCTCCCTTCAATTCTGTCAGTTTTTGCTTCATATATTTTGGGGCTCTGTTGTGAGGTTCATTTATGTTTATAGTCATTGTATTGTCTTGCTGGATTGAAACTTTCAGCAACAGATAACATCCGTCTTTGTCCCTTACAATCTTCATTGACTAAAAGTCTATTTTGTCTGACAATAATATAGCCACTCCAGCTCTCTTTTAATTGTTGTTTGCATGGAGTATCGTTTTCCACCTTTTACTTTCAGGCTCTTTGTTTCTTGTACCTAAAGTGAGCGTGTTGGAGAAGGC
>PVKY010005831.1:0-16816 GCA_004027775.1 Bradypus variegatus
AAAAGAAGGCCAGGATGACCGAGGCCAACGATATGACATTGAGGTCAAAGTATGACACGTCAGCCAGGGATACCAGCACCTGGGCCAGCATGGAGCCCGCTGTGTAGGCCACCAGCGTCACACTCCGACAGTAGCTGCTCACTCTCTGGTAATGCTCCGGGCTGACCACGCTGTATATGTAGGCATAGTAGGCCACCTCAGTGGCGGTGACCAGTCCATAGAAGAACTCGACAGCCTGCATGGCCTTCACGCCTTGGCCAAACAAGAGCAACACCCGGGTCACGATGAAGCTGATGCCCTGTAAGATGATAACTGGCTTGTAGCGGACGTAGTCGGTGAGGATGAACACGGGGAAGAGCAGCACCAGGTAAGAGTACGTCCAAACGGGGAAGATCTCGTTTGTGATCTGCAATGGCAAAACATGAGTCTTGTGACCACAAAGCACCAGGAAGTGCGAAGGGTCACCTGTCTGAAAATGGGGCATGACTAGAGGGCACATGGCTTACCCAATATCAAGTTCTCAAACCAACTGATGGAAAAGTACAAAGAAAATTGAGATTCAAGGAAACAACCAAGAAAACAAGATCCCTCCTCACTCCCCAAGAAAGCAAATAGTTTACATATATAGGTGTACTCCAGTAGAATAATAGACTGTGTTAATACAAAATCTGAGCTAGTAAGGTTAAATTGTATTTATGTTTGAGCATATTAGTAAAAAACTGTTCAACAGACACTCTGGAGATGTCAAAAATTTTTGCTCTTACATAGTCAGTCTGGATGAATATGCCTATGCAGATAAGAGTAAATGACCATGCAGGTTTGGGGAGTGGGAATAAAAGTTAGTGAGGCATTACATCTCTTTCCCAGCCAACTTTGCTGGGCTCCCAACTCCTTTTCCCCCAGTTATACTGACTGACTCTGCCTCCTCAATTCTGGCCACAATTTAATATAGGGGCTGTCTCATGGATTATTCAGAGATCTTGGGGACCTCAATTTTCCTAGATGGAAAGGACTGAAGAAGTTGCTGATCTTCGGGCTATGATGGCTGAGAGCAACCATTCAAATCACAGAACATTCCCACATTGTTGACATCTGTTCGCATGAGACTGATGTAGAAGGCATGAGGGCACAGAGCAAAGGCCAATGGGACTGAGCTGCTGCTTGGAGGATGGCTGTATGCAGGGGGCTACCGCGGGTGCTGGAGCACCCTGTGTGCCCCAGTGGATTCACGGGGCTGATTCATAACCTATATCTGGGCCTTTTTTTTGTTGTCTTAAGTGAGACATGCTTCAAACCAGGAAACAGAGTTGTCCCTAAGTGTTTTTGGCACCATGAAACATGGCCTCCTGTCCTTCTACTTCACCACAGAATAAACCAGCACCTGTTTGCCTTACAGGTGAAGCCACTCCATTTGACATTTTCAGGCTATGGCTGAGAAACTAAAACCAGCCCACAGTAACTTCCCAGCCTGGCCAGTACATTTTCTTACTGCATTTGATATACATTAAAAAAAAAGGCAGATCTTTTAATTAAGAGCATTTTTTGGTTTTTGCCCTTCTGGGGCAAGAGGGAATGGCTGGTAGATAAAGCTGTTAATATCTCACCTGCAGGTAAGTAGTTATGCAAATCTAAGTCTGTGAAATTTTTGTCCTAAAGAAATGCTACAAATTCTTTATCAGATCCAGTTTATTCTTCAGCAGCCTGGAAGTTTGTTATAAAGGACTAGATTATGTTGACAGTGATTTGATTTTAGTATTAGTATAATAGAATCAAAGGAGACCCGCAATGTTCCCATGCACTAAGAGTAATATTAGGACTCTAGTCAAAAACAAACAAACAAAAAACTTATGAGCACTTTAGCCGCCCATTTTCGTGAGTGTGAGGAGGAAGAAGTGGAACAGATCTAATACATGAGTAATCCCATGACAGTGAGACCTAGTGAGGTCAATGCGTTCATCCTACTTTAAGTTGAATAAAGCCCTGTTTATTTTCATCTCAAGCGGCATGAAGACAAATATCCATATTGACTTACCTGTGTACTTGTCAGGTTTTTATCTGGTCCAGATAAAAATGCAACTAGGAATGGTGTTGAGGGTTTCATCGTGGAGAAAAACCCAAATAAGCAGAGGATCACAGTGGGATAAATCCAGGAATGGCTCAGTGAACTCTGGAAACAATCCATGGCTGCTTGAATGGAAACAAAGCAAAAATTAACTGGCACATTTTTTTTTGGCATCTTGTATATAAAAAAAAATGGATGGTTTCTGAAAGTTTTATGTAAAGATAGAGTTTCAGCCATCTTTAGGTGGAGTGAAAAGGTGAGTAATGAATAATTACTCCCCAAGATGTCTGAGGTGAGCCAGTCAAATCCTTCTTGGTCAATGAACTTTTAATCTATGATTGTGGGTTAGAGACACACTTCGGGTACAAATAGTGAGAAGCTACTAATAAGCGGTCAACAATGGGCCAAAGAAGAATGTTCTCATGAATTTGTTTCAAAATAAAGCACTGACTAGTGAATTGTTTTTTTACATGTGTATCCGCTTTATCTAGGGGATCAAACTCAAAGGGAACTTCGGCTGAACACAGATTGAGTGGATCAAACCTTTGATTATCTCACAACTTCATTAAAGAAAAACTTTTTTAATTAGAGAATTTGAGGTTTACAGAAAAATCATGTAGAAAATACAGTGTTCCTATGTTCCCCCTTTACTAACACTTTACATCCCTGTGCCCACTTCATTCTGACACACTGAATGGCCAGAGTTTATGACACATTTATCTCTCCATTAGACTCTCCCTAGCCCAGCACTGTGCTTGGCACATCATGGGCATCCAAAATATATACTGATTTGTAAAAATTACTTGACCAAAGAAATTCCTTTGATTTCTATGATTTCTAATTAATTTTGGTAAATTAGTATCAATTCAACAGTTCAAACAGCCCATTTTCCAGGCATTGGCTATTGAGTAGGAGCAAGAGATCACTTGATTTGCATAAATGCATTATTTCTCACCATACACTATGGATCCATGGAAATAGCAAATGCAGTGAAAACAAACCGGAGTTTCAACTTGATTCCAGTTTGAATCCTTCAAAAGCATTTGTTAGTTGGCTGACCTGGGGTTAATTTTTACTTTTTCTAAAGCTTGAGTTTCCTCATCAATAAAATGGGACTAGTAATACCTAAACTCACAAGGACTGTTTGTGACCTTGACATCCACTGTTTCAGGAATGATCACATATCCAGGTGAAACAAGATCAGCAGTACTGATTGCCCCAGCACGGATATTTGAGTTCAGCTTGCAGCTGGACTGTACTGCTAGACTCATGCGGCTACTGAGCATTAGAAATGTGGCCAGTGCTAATTAAATTGTCTTGTACTGTGAGTATGCACTTATTTAGAAAACAGGATATAGGACAGCTCATTAATAATTTATAGCAACCTCTGTCCATAGTGAGGACAGAAAGTATTTTTATAAACACATTCATACTAAAGAGTCAGGCTTACTATATAGAGCCTTCCAGGGGCAACTACAGTTTGCAAGTAGGTCACAGAGGGGACAGATGATGCTCACCCCAGAAAAGCCACATGGGAAGGGGCTTTGTGAGGGACTGGAGGTAGGGAGGGCCTGCTGGATCACGCCATGCTGCCACTAGCCCTATCTTTAAGTTAAATAAAGTAAACACTATTTACCTTTATATCAAGAGCCCTGGATAAAGCAGAGCTGAAACAATGGCAATCAGGATTTGGAAACTGGATGACAGCAATAGTGGGCAATGCAGACAATGTGAACAGTTTGCCAAGAGCAAATTGGGGTTGGCTGTCCTCCACTCACTCACTCAGTGAGGAAGCAGGGGATTTATTTTTTTCTTGAGAGGCTGCTGGGGCTTGCTGGACCTTCTTTATTTGCTATTAATGTTCTTGCAGAAAAGGCTGTCCTGGAGAGGCCACTACCAAGGGCTCTTATGGAGAGTGGTCTTGATGGTCCCTGGGCTGATCACAGCCCCTGGATTATCTATCCCTCACGTCTTTACTGTTCTCAAACTGCTGCCCAACTGGATGTAGTTAGGGAGATCAAGATGAAAAAGTCAATATATAATAAATGTGCAATTCCATTGGAACTGTAGAAATGGGCACACAAAACAAACACTGTCTCCACAGGTGGGCTCCTGGCTCCTTGAGGGCTGGGTGGATTCCTAGCCAAGGAGGGCCTTTAGTGGATCAGACTCCTCCACCGCCCCATCCACCCACCCACCCAGTTAACAGAAGATGGAATTTAGGAAAAGAATATCTAGAATCCCCAGTCTAAACCCAGTCTAAAGCCCAGCCCCCCTACCTATTAATCAGATTAGTTATTCAGAGAGGATGCCTGGCAAGTCCATTCAATGCCAGTGTCTGAGGACTGTGACCTAATTAGGAGATGTGACCTAATCTTCATATTATTCCCCCAGAACCTCTACTGCAGTTGAAACATCCATCTCAAAATAAGCAGCAATATACTGCTAAGCTATAATCACAAAGTTTACAGCCTCTAAATTCCAAAAAGGACAGCTGGGCAAGAGAAGATATTTGCCAATGATTTTACTCTCAAACCCAGTGCTTTTTAGAAAAGTAAAGTTTGGGCCAGCTTGTGTTACATTTTCTGAAAAGCCACCTTTCAAGTTTTCTATGCTGCCAGATTCAAGCCCCTCAGTACGTATACAAGGAAAGCAAAAATTAACTGAAAACTGGAATATTTTGCTTGTAAATGATATCAGAATATTGCATACAATTAAGCTTTTTAATCCACTAGTTATTACTAAAATAGGAGAATATATAATTTTGCATAAAACATTCAAATAAAGCAAAGGACTGCAGCCTGCTTAAGTCAAGGCATGTAAGTGCTAGAGGAAGGACCGGGGGAGGGAATCCAGAGAACTGCCTATGAGAGGCTTGCTGGGTGATTTCACCAATGAATTTTCAGGGGTTATTTTGAGCTGCGACTTCCTCTTATTTAATTAAATTGGCATGACATAGCATAACTCTAGAATCATAGGCTTTTAGAAACATAGGAGATCTTTGTGACATAGGTAGGGATTTGTAGATATTTAACTGAAATGACAAAAGGACTAACTTCAAAAGAAAAAGAGAAGCCTATCTACTCACCAAGAGACACCGGGAAGAAACTAGAAAGACCTCAACTTAAGAGAAAACAATCACAGTAACTATATCTGACAAAGATATTGTGTCCCCAATATACAAAGATTTCCTATAACACAATAAAAAGACATGGGCAAAAGATTTGAATCGACACCTCAAAAAAGCACATGGAAAGGCACTCCACAGTAGAAGTCTTTAGAAAGTACAAATTAAAACTTTGAGCTAACCACTTCACAACCCACAGAATGGCTAAGATCAAAAAGATTGATATGCCGGTTGTTGGTAAAGATGTAGAGTAATTTCTATATTGATCATTGGAGTGTAAAACAGAACAACCTCTCTGGAAAACCATTTGCACTCTGCACAAAAAAGTTAGCAGCTGTGTCCATAATAGTGAACAAATGGGAGGCAATGGAAATGTTCATTAATTGATGAATGGATAAATCATATGTAAATTCAAAAAATGGAATACTAATCAGCAACAAAAAGGGATGAACTAGTGGTATATGTAACAGTTTAATAAATTTTAAAAACATTACCTTGTGACAAAGATTCCACAAAGTGTAACCCTAACCCCTTTACAAGTGAAATCCTAATACAAGCCAAACTAATCCATGGTGATAGAAACTAGGTCTCACCTGGCGGAGAGATGGGGCGGGATCAAGTGCAAAGGTACACAAGGGAACTTTCTGGTCCATGAAACTGCTCCATTGTCTTGATTGCGGTGTGTACAATTATGAAACACTTAAATTGTTCACTTAAGATTTATACTTTACATTGTATGTAAATTATACTTCAATTTAAAGAAAATAAATCCTAGTCTCCATCCTGGAAAGCACTTTCCCAGACAACTCCTCACATCCCTGGACTTTTCGTTTTGGTGCCATGATTGCAGCTTTTCCAAATTCCAAATCAGGGCAAGCCCTCTCATTTAATCTGAAAACAGGACAGGATCTTTGAAACTGGGCCTGTCCCAGAAAACAAAAATGGTAATTGTGCCCATAAGTCAAAACTAGGTGACAAACCTAAGACTGGTTCCATATTACATTCTTCGACATCATAAACTCTTTGTGCCCACTTTGGGGAGAACAGATGCCAACTGGGCCCCACTGCCTCCATCTCCCTCCCTCCTCCAGGGAGTCAGGGAGTTGAACAGACATTTGGCTTCCCTCTTCCATCCATACCTTTCTAGGGCCAGGGCCGGTCCTGCCTTAAGATCCAAGATCTGCTCCTTCCTGCATGCAGCCACCGGAAGCTCAGCCACAGAGCCCTCTCCGCTCAGCTGGTGTCCTCCTTCTTCTGCTCCAGGACCTTCTCCTTCAGGATGGAGCTGGCAAAAGTGATGGCTTTATATACAGAGTCCCACTTCCTTCCCAGCCACCCTCTTTGGTAATCTCATCATAAAAAACAATAGACACCGAGTATTCACATGTCTCTGAAATGACTGGGGAGGGTAACCTAATCAAAACCACCTCTTGAAGGCCTTAAAGAAAACCAATTTAGTTTCTCTGGTATTTTGAACTAAGTGGTTTAGAATTACAGAAACCAAAGAGGCAGAAGTAAGCCAATCATCAAATTTTTTACATCAGCCTTCATGCAGGGAATCTTCTCTGCAAGGAAGCACTCCAAAAATATTAAAGGTATTAAATATACAGGCCAGAATAGTTCAGCTTTTGGTCAAAACCTTTTTCAAGAATAGATGCCTGCTTCAGATTCCATTTTATCATTCCTTTTATTTGTCGAGGAGGCATTTGCTGGTCTCCTCCCCGAAGACATGGAATCTGGGTGTCTCTGATTAGATCTGCCTGGTATTAGGTGCTTCGGGAGGGACATACCCACCGAAAGCAGAAAACCACCGTGGACAGCTGAGACAGAAAGTCATACACCCAGGGCCTAGGCCAGCCATGGAAATGCCCTGTGGGCAACTGGTCAAATGCACTGGGGCAGGGAAAATTTGTACTTCAAGAAGAAACTGTGCATTGTTTCAACTATTTGACAATTCTAAGTTGTAGATAAGAAAGCCATGGGAAATACTTGATGTTTATAGACACACAACTGAATTCTATCTAGTGACAGGACAACCCTTTCCTCCCTCCCTCACTGGAAAAACCAGTTTTACTTCTAGTTTCACTTCAATTTCAATATTCTTGATCTAGAAATGTGCCCATTCTTTGGATTCTTCTTTAATTAGGGTGTAAAGCCTTAACAGTTTGATCATCAGTGAGTTCAGTAAGTGTTTGTCTTTATCTCTGTATGAAAGCCATGTCATGATCCCTTTCCAAAAATTATCTTGTAACACTGGTTGCTATTCACCCTTCTTCTAGACTATCTAAATAATCTCCAGTTTGTTCCTCTGAATCTAAAGGATTTGCCAATAGTTGTTAAATTACTGAATCAGCTTCTTTATTTTGACATCTTGTTGTTGACTCTCCTAGCCTTAGGGTTGTTGTTTCTTTCTCTCCAGGTTTGGGTTTGCAGTGGCCAGTTTGGTCCAGTGGAAAGAGCAGGACTTTGGAGTCTGAAGCCCCCTGCCCCACTCCTGGCTCTATGTGTGCTTGGGGACCTGGGGCATGTACTTATTTTCTCCAAGTCTCCTCTTAAAACATGGATAATCATACCCACCTCACAAGGTTGTCTTAAGATAGGCCCAATCTAGCTCTTGGCACATAATAGTGTTGAGCAGAGCTTCCTTCCCATTCTTCTCATTGCCCTCACGCATTGCAAATTCACCCAGAATTCACAGCTGGGGACTAACAGCCCAGTGATAGTAATTTCAGCAAGGTGCACGGTAGATAATTTCATCAAAACAGCTAAGAGCAGCAGACCAAAGAAATTCAGCTTTGATTATTTATGCTTGAATAGCATTTGCAGTTACCCAGCCTTGAGAAGCCATTGTTGGTCTATAAAGAATAATGACCCAACAAAATCTTTTGTCATTTGTAGCTAAGATGAAGATAGTTTAAAGCATATTTGGACAGGTAGTTAGGGTTTGGTTCATTGAAAATATGTGCCTTCATCAAAAAACACCTTTTGCCTTAGAAGACACCAATGTGTTCCAGTAAGTGGTAGGAGCAAAATACTTATGAATATTTTCAGAAAACACTATTTCCTTACCTCTCTTCAAACTTCAAGCCTCCCACAAGTTTAAACCTAATGCACACTTAAAGAAGCAGCACTGATTTGCTTTCTACGTGTTACATGGTAAATTAGGTGGGGGACATAGTCCCTTTTCATTTCCTCCGGCAGACCTTATGGCCATCCTTGGATCTGGAGTTGGAATTCTGTGATAAAGTTTCTTTTCAGTGCACATCTGTGGACACGGGTGCTGTGGGTGCTGGCACCCTACCAGAAGTCGGTCTTAATTATCTGCTTTTCCAGATGGCTGGAAATAAGAATCAGAGCCAGTGCTACTTGAAAATCTCACGCCGTGGCTGGCAGGGGCCTGCAGCGCAGGGAGCAACCCGGCCACCTCCACCCCGAGGAAGCGCCACCGGCCTCGGGCCTCCCGGGCCCCTGAGCTCCCCCCAGCCACCGCCCCGAGCCTCGGAGCCGGGTGCAGAAAGGGAGTGAGGCCGCCCCCAGGGGTGACGGAGCTTCTCCAATGTTCACCTGTTCGCCAACTTGCTCACGTCCCCGCATGAACTAGCCGCAAGGACCAGCGCCCTCCGCGGTGGGGGAATCCGGATGCTAAAGGTAGGGGAGGGGCGGGGCGTCGGACCCGCGGATTAGGCCACTGGCCCCGCCTTCATATTTTGCATTATGGTAATTAGGCTTCAGCCTTCAAACTGGAGGCGGGAATGGAGGGCTGGGGGCTGGTTCTTCCTGGGCAAAAACAGTGAAATTGGTACCTACAAGGAGAACTTCAAGTAATATGGTGATGCTCAACATTGTCATGATAAAGCGGGGTAAATTAAATCCATCGTGGATTATTCATTCTATTTATAAATATGTCTCCGTTATGGTTTCTAAAGTGAGTCCCTGGACAGGCTGCAGCAGCGTCACTAGTGTAGAAATAAACAAAGACCACCCAAGTGAGACGAGGCCATTTATTTAGCACCTACTATAGCAAGGGAGTCAGCACCAGCACTTGCATTTGGCAGAGATTCACCCAGACAGAGAAGTGGGCAAGCTTTATAGTGCATAAAAGGGAAGAAAGACTTCAAGTGCACCCTGATTGGAGGCTGTGGGCAAGGGGACACTGGAAACAGGATAACTAGATTCAGGGCCCCCTATGTGCTTGATTAGGGCAGCATACTTGGCTTTGTCTAGTTGGTCCCAATTTGGATGTTGAGGCAAAAATTAGGAAAGCTGTCCATTATTTTTCGAGTCCTGGCTATTTTGGCTAGGTTGTTACATAGATTGTGCTTTGACTTCCAGAATAGTTACTGTAGATAGTGGCCAGATTCCTGGACTTTTTTTTTTTTTTTTTTTGCAGTTAGTGGACCAGACTTCCCAGCTGTGTCATTCACTGTCCATTCATATATTCCATCTGTCACTAGGAATGCAAATTTCAGGAACCATCCCATACTTACTGTATCAGAAACTCTTGAGGTGGGGCTTGGCAATTTGTGTTTTAACAAGCTCTCCAGGCAATTTTTATGCAGGCTGATATTTGGGCACCACTATCATAAGTAATCAATGACCTTCCCTCAGACCTATAATCTCGAAAACACCCAGTCTTTCAACTGCTCATGTGATGTATTCTATGCTCAGATGTTCATTCTCATGGGAATTAGTTTTTAGCGATGGCAGGTTGTAAGAATGAACAAATAACTATGATTACTGAATCAACACAGAGAGGCTTTTCTTTCTCGTGTGTTTTAAAAGAACCAAAGGGGAATGCCTGAGGTTGCTGAACTATGACCCAGCTGCCTGGATCTTTGATAATGATTGCATAAGTATATAGCCTTTATCTTGTGATTGAAAAACCTTGTGACTGGTCCCCATCTGTACCCTCTAATCCTGTTTTTCAACCTTAAAGTCTTATCATCATGAAAGACAACCCCTAAGTCCACCACAATTCCTAAACTATCTTGCCAGAGGAAGCTGGATCTAATCAAAATTGATCCATGACATGTGCAGTAGCTTAAACTTTAACCTATGAGTGAACTACACCTCATTATAATACTAAATAATCATACCCACCATCATATTAAGGCCACCATTTTCTTACGTATAATCTGTGACTAAGCATGTAATCAATCTGCGCATGCTCAATAATTAGATCATCTCTAACTTCATCATCTTGAGCCATTGTGTTCATTATCCTAAACCTAGCTCATCTTTTGATACTATAAAACTATCAGAGTTACTGCAGTTCAGGGAGACACAGATTTTTAGGCCCATAGGCCAAGAGATGTTGGGAGTATTGGATAAGTATAAAGAGCCATTCCCATCTCTAAGAGCTCACACTTTAATTATGAAACACCTATCTTGGTCTTACTGGGTGCCAGGCACTTAATAGGCATTTTAAAATATTAGCTAATTAATTCGTTTAACAACCATATGAGATAGATACAATAATTAGCCCCATTGAACAGATAACGCCATTGATAAATGTGGATTACCTTGCTCAAGATCACAGGAATAAATTGTCAGAGACCAGGATATGAATGTGGGTGTTTGGCTTTAGAGTCTGTTCTTAACTCTGATGTGCTACTAAACATCAGGCAGCCCTGGCCAACTTCATGGCAAGTACTTCATTTGCCGTCACTTTCAGTCCCGGGAAAAACCAGAGGTAGCTCTTATCCTCTGTTATAAGATAAACGAACTCATGCTCCCAGAGCTTGTAATTTCCCAAGATACGCCTCTGAATAAGCCTAGAGCTTGAATTCAAATGCCTGAATGTCTGGCCCCAAAGCCCCTATTTCCTTCATTACCCACCAGTATCCTGGCTTCTTCCCAAACAGATGTCCTCTGACTGTGGACTCCTGTCCAGAAGGGCCTGAAGGGTCCTTTGTTCCCTTCAAAGGCAGGGTCGTCCTTTGTTATTCCATGCATAACTAACACCTCTCCCTGAGAGACATCTCACATTGGACCTAGAAATATTTACTTCTCTGCTCCTCTGATAGCACATGATGAAGAGGAATTCATTCATTCTTCACAGAAACACAAATGGAAGGATTTGCAGATGAGATGACTTAACATGTGGATTTGAGTCCATACAATCTGGGGGTGGAAGGGGTGTGGGTAAGGGTTGAGGTGACACGGGACTGAACACATGTTAATGATTATTGACCTGGGTCATGAGTCTTAGCAATTTCTTTTACTATTCTCTACTTTTGTATATGTTTGACATTTTCCATAGTAAAAAAGTGATTAAAAAGTCCTTTATTCATTAAGAAGTTATTTAATGAGCATCTACTGTATGCCGAACACTATTCTAGGTGAACAGGGTTAGAGATCTGCCTTGGACAATGTCTACATTCTAGCTAGGGGTAGAGAGAGGCAGAGGAAAGACCAAATAGTAAACATGATAAATTCATAAGTTTTATAGAATGTTACAATTTGTTAAGTGCTATGGGAAGAAAAAGAGTGAGTAGAGACCAGATGGGAACATAAAATGTTGGAGAAGATGACCAGGGACTGAGCCCTGGAGCTTCAACTTTGAGAAAGAACTGAGCGAAGAGGCTGAGAATAAGCAAGGGAAGCAAGAGTAACATCAGCAAGGTTACTGTGTCCCAGAAGCCAGAGGAAGAAAATTCATGAGGGAGGAGGGCGTGGTCACTGTGTCAAGCAGCTGGGGAGGCCCAGTGGAAATGCTGTGCATTGTGCAGACTACTTACTTGGATAGATTACGTAACATATGAATCCAGGGCCTCCTTGGTGGATACTCAGCAATCTGACTGCAGTAATTATGTGAAACTCTATTTGAATAGTTGGATGAGGAGTGGAGAAAAGATGAACAGTCGAAGAAAATCTGGTATTAGGAAGCAATTATTATAATTGACCTTAATTTATCTGTTTCTTTCTTAGAAGGTCAATTTTGTTTTTCTTTTCTTTTCTTAGAGAAGTTGTGAGCTTATAAAACAACTGATGAAAGAGTATTAAATTAGTTCTATCTATCATCCATTATTTTCATTAGGTGTTTTTTTCCCCCATATACCAATCTATTATTACCACCATGTCACATTTTTTATAACCCATGTGTGATGGTTTGAAACTGTATGGACCCCGAAAAAACATGTTTTAAAGCTAATCCACTCCTATGGGTGGGTGCTGGTTTGGATATATTATGCCCCCCAGAAAAGCCATATTCTTTAATGCAGTCTTGTGGGGGCACACTGATTACTCTGTTGATTAGGGTAGAAACTCTGATTGAATTATTTCCATGGAGTTGTGAACCCCACCCATTCAGGGTGGGTCTTAATCAGATTCCTGGAGTCCTTTAAACAGAGCTCACACAGAGAGCAGAGAGGACAATGTCCCAAGAGAAGCTGAGAGAGATATTTTGGAGATGGCCATTGAAAGCTGATGTTTGTAATGCAGACAGAAAGACATTTGGAGATGCTAAGCTAAGAGAAAAAGCCCAGAGTTTGCCCTGAAGAAGCCAAGAGAGGACCCCCAGATGCTTAGAGAAAAAAATTGCCTTGGGAGAAAGGAGCAGGGACACACAGGAGCTGAGAGACAGGAGTGAAGACAGTAATCCAGAGACGTTTTGGAGAAAGCCATTTTGAAACACAACCCAGGGCAAAGGACCAGCAGACACCAGCCATGTGCCTTCCCAGCTAACAGAGGTGTTCTGGATGCCATCGGCCATTCTTCAGTGAAGGTGTCCTCTTGTTGATGCCTTAGTTTGGACACTTTTATGGCCTTAGAACTGTAAATGTGTAATTCATAAAAGCCAATCCATTTCTGGTATTTTGCATAATGGTAGCTCTAGCAAACTGGAACAGGTGTAAACCTATTAGAATTAAGATCTTTTGATTAGGTAACTTCAGTTAAGGTGTGGCTCAGGTTGGGTCTTAGTCCTCTTACTGGAGTTCTTTATAAGAGAATGAAATTCCGATAAAGAGGAAGAAAGCCAGGGAAGCAAGAAGCTGAAAGGAAGGAAAGCAGAAAGGGAAGGGATAGACCAGCAACAACTGACAAGTGCCTTGCCATGGCATTTGCCGGAAAAGTCTGGAATCTCTGGCAGTTGGTCTTTGGGAAGAAAGCATTGCCTTGATGGTGCCTTGATTTGGACGTTTTCATGGCTTCAGAACTGTAAGCTTGTAAACAAATAAATTCCCATTGTTAAGAGCCAACCCGTTTTATGGTTTCAGCAATTTAGCAGGTCTAGCAATCTAGAGCACCATGAAAAGAACACTGTTGTAGCTGTACTGTTGCCTGTCATCTGTCATCTACAGTAGGGATCACTGTGCTGTATTGTCCTATGTTCTATCTTTTAATTTTTATTCTGGTAATATATACATCCCAGCGTTTCCTCTTTTGACCACATTCACCTGTATAGTTCAGTGCTGTTGATTACACTCATAATAACGTGCTACAATAACTACTATCCATTTCCAAACCTTTCCCATTAGCTTAAATAGAAATTCTGTAAGAGTTAAGTATCAACTCCCCATTTTCTAACCCCAATCTATTACCTGGTAACCTATGTTCTAGATTTTTACTCTGTGAGCTTGTTTATTATAATTAGTTCATAACAATGAGATCATACCATATTCCTTTTGTGTCCTTGTTATTTCACTCAAAATAACATCCACAAGGTTCACCCTTGTTGCATGCATCAGTACTTCTTTCCTTTTTACAATTGAATAATATTCCATCATATGTATATACAATATTTTGTTTTTACATTCGGTAGTTAAATGACACTTGGGTTGCTTTCATCTTTTGGCAATTGTGAATAATGCTGCTATGAGCATTGATGTGTAAATGTCTGAGTTCCTGCTTTCAGTTCTTCTAGGTATATACCTGGTAGCCGGGTTGCTGGATCATATGGCAATTCTATACTTAGCTTCTTGAGGAACCACTAAACTGTCTTCCACAGTGGCTGTACCATTTTAGATTCCTACCAGCAATGAATTGGTGTTTCTATTCTTCCACATCTTCTCTAACTCCTGTGGTTTTCTGGTTTTTAAAATAGTGGCCACCCTGATAGGTATGAAATGATATTTCCTTGTGGTTTTGATTTGCATTGCCTTAATAACTAGTGATGTTGAGCATCTTTTTAAGTGCTTTTTAGCCATTTGTGTTTCTTCTTTGTGGAAACCTCTATTCAAGTCTTCAGCCCATTTTTAATGCAATTTTATTGAGATTATTCACACACCATACGAACCGCCAATAGTATACAATCAATGCTCATAGTATCATCATATAGTTGTGCATACATCCCCATGATAAATTATAGAACTTTTTCATTACTCCAGAAAAGACAAATAAAAAAGGAAACCCAAATCCTCCCATACCCCTTATCCCCACCCCACCCCCATTATTGATCCATAGTATTGTTGTGGTACATTTGTTACTGTTGATGAAAGAATATTAAAATATTACCGTTAACTGTAGCCCATTGTTGCATTAGGTACATTTTCCCCATATACCCCTCTATTATTAATTTCTTGTAATAGTGTTGTACATTTGTTCTAGTTCATGAAAGAACTTTTATGTTTTTACAGTTAATCACAATCATTGTCCAAAACAAGACAGCCCATTTTTTTAATTGTGTTGTTTCACCTTTTATTGTTGAGTTGCAGGATTTCTTTATATATTCTTATTAAACCCTTATTGGATATGTGGTTTCCAAATGTTTTCCTCCATTGAGTAGATTGTCTTTTCCCTTTCTTGACAAAGTCCTTTAATGTATAAAAGCTATCAATTTTGAGGAGGTCCCATTTATATATATTTTTTTAATTACTTGTGCTTTGGGTACAAAGTCTAAGAAACCATTTCCTACCACAAGGTCTTGAACATGCTGCCCTACATTTTCTTGCCCTACAGTTTTATGGCCCTGGCTTTTATATTTAGGTCTTTAATGCATTCAAAATTAATTTTTGTGTAAGGTGTGAGACAGTGTTCCTCTTTCATTCTTTTGCATATGGATATCCACTTCTTTTTGAAAAGACTATTCTATCCCTTTTGAGTGGACTTGGCAGCACTGTCAAATTTCAATTGGTCATACATGTAAAGGACTATTTATGAACTCTCAATTTGATCCCATTGATCAATTTATCTATCTTTCTACTAGCACCATGATGTTTTTACCACTGTAGGTTTGTAATATGCTTTAAAGTCAGGAAGTGTGAGTCCTCCAACTTCCTTCTTCCTTTTCAAGATGTTTTTGGCTACTCTGGGCTCCTTACCCTTCCAAATAAAGTTGACAATTGGTTTCTTCATTTATGCAAATTATGCTATTGGAATTTCGATAGGGATTGCATTCAGTCATCTATCTTGATAGAATTGACACCTTATTATTTATTCTTCCAATCCACAAACATGAATTGTCCTTCCATTTATTTAGGTCTTTGGTTTCTTTAATCAATGTTTGTAATTTTCTGTGTGTAAGTTCTTCACATTCCTAGTTAGATTTATTCTTAGATATATGTAAACTTTTTGAAGGCAAAGGACTGTTTATCTTTAGATCTCTAGTGCCTGGCTGATTGCCTGGCCTAATGTATAAACTCTCATATTTTTTGAATGAATGAATGAGTAAAAAATTACATTGAGAGAAAAAGAGATGCTGTGATACACCAGGTTGGAACTATCCAAATACCTACAAACAAAACTTGATGGATAATAAGATAATCTGTAGAAGAGAACAAGAATTACTCTTTTTAATATAACTGAAGTTTGTAGATTTGCCTTCAAATTTCTATCTTTATTGTAAAATTTGTGTTAGAACAGTATAGGATCAACATCCACTAAATGAATCCCATGCCGAATCTATCTGATTATCACCCATTGGCTTCTGCTACATTGGCCTCACCCCTGGAAAAGGAACACTGAAGTGAATTGACAAAAGGACCATCTGATGGGCATCAATGATGGCATCAGGTAAAATAATTTGGATTGAAGAACTTGAAAGTCTGAGAAAACAATTGGCATAACTTTTGGGAATGAAAGGCACAATAAAAGAGATGAAAAATGTAATGGAGACATGCAACAGTAGATTTGAAAGAGGCAGAAAAAAAGATTCATGAACCGAAGGACAGGACATCTGAAATCCTACACACAAAAGAACAGATAGGGAAAGAATGGGAAAATATGAGCAGTAGCTCAGGGAACTGAATGGAAACATGAAACACATGAATGTATGTGTCATAGGTGTCCCAGAAGGAAAAAAGAAAGTAAAAGTGACAGAAACAATAATGGAGGAAATAATCCCATGAAGTGCAGCATACCCCAAACAGAATAGATCTGAATAGGCCTACACCAAGACACTTAATAATCAGATTATCAAATGTCAAAGACAGAGAATCCTGAAAGCAGCGAGAGAAAAGCTATTCATCACATACAAGGGAAGCTCAATAAGACTATGTGTGGATGTCTTAGCAGAAACCACGGAGGCAAGAAGCCAGTGGTATGATGTATTTAAGATACTGAAGGAGAAAAACTGCCAACCAAGAATTCTATATCTGGCAAAATTGTCCTTCAAAAATGAGGGAGAGTTTAAAATAGTCTATGACAAATAGACAATGACAGAGTTTGTGAACAAGATACCTGCTCTA
>PVKY010005832.1:0-16807 GCA_004027775.1 Bradypus variegatus
CTTGCGGTATCCATATCGTCTAGTTTTTTCATATGCTTTAGAATTTTCTGTTGTTTTTGTCCTCTTGGCATTTGCTTAATTTGATGTGGTTCTTTTAGGATTTGTAGACCAATTGAAATCCTTATCTCTAGTTTATCTGTTCTACAGCTTCATGGAGTACAGTTTCTCTAACTAATCAGCAGGTGGCGTCCATGAGCCACCTGTTCTCCACAAGCCAGTTCTCCCCTGCTTAGCCTTTGGGGTGAGTTAGGGAGTGAGTCTTGTGGGGTCCAATTGGTGTACCGAGTTTGCGTTTGTAGTTGGTGTTGCCTGCCCTATATATGGGGCATGTATCTGGGCGGTCAGGGAGGATGGGTGGCTATAACAGAAAACTCCCTGGTATTGCTGCAGTTTTAAAGCTGCTGCAATAGTCTAATCCTTCAGTTCAGTCCTGCCACTGTTTGTCTCTGCCACTGACCCCCAAGTCTTTGGTATTGTTCTGCTCTCATCTTAGAGTAATAATTTTAGAAACAGAAAAGAAAGAACAAAAAAAAAGGTCCTCCTCACAGATCTAGTGGGTTATTGAAATGTTAAGAGACAAAGCAATTAGGGCCATTAATGAAAGATCCAGGGGACAGAGAGTTCAGTCCCTCTTCAGGAATTGCCTTAGCTCTGCCCTTCCCCCTTCCAAGTGCCCGGACTCCAAAAAGCCGCCGCTTTTGTTTTTTTTTCTTTTCCTGGGTTCCCAGTGCCGGCGCTCCCTCCTCCCACGGGACTGAGCCTGGCAGGGAGGGGTGCGGGTCCCCTGGCCGCAAAAACTTTATTCCTGTGTTCCTCCTGCCGTTTTTTGCTCTTCCTATCTCTGCTGGGCTCTGAGATTGTCTGGTGTCTGATCTCAGTCTATTTACGATTGGAGTTTGGCTGAGCAGAATGCGTTGCCGATAAGAGGGGCCATTGCACTTCTCCGCTTTCGCCTGGCAGGGAGGGGCGCGGGTCCCCCGGCCACAAAGACTCACAGACTTTGCCGATCCCAGGGGTTCCACGTGCTCATGAGTGACGCATGAAGTATGCCCCAAGCCAAACTGCTCTGCGGTGTCCCTCTCATTTCTTTTTTGAATATATTTTCATGTTTTTTTTTTTGTCCTTGTCATGGGATTAAAAATTAACATCCTATATCTATAATAATTATATTTGATTTGATACAACTTATCTTCAATAGCATACACATACTCTGCTCTTATGCCTCTCCTCCCTCCACTTTTTTCGTACTTGTTACAAATTATATCCTTTTGTACTTATTACAAATTAGCTGTACATCTGAAACCATTGATTTATCATTACCTTTTTTGTATTTGCATTTTAGCACCTGTAAGAAGTAAGAAGTGGAGTTACGTACCAAAAAATACAATTCAGTAGTACTGGAATTTACAGTGAGCCATATGGTTACTGTTGCTGAGTTCTTTATTTCTTCCTGCTCTTTCAGTCTACTGTCTAGTGTCCTTTCCTTTCAGTCTGAAGAACTCCCTTAGCCTTGCTTGTGGGGCAGGGCTAGTGCTGGTGAACTCCCTCAGCTTCTGTTTATTTGGGCATCTCTTAATATCTCCTTTATTGTTGAAAAGTCTTGCCAGATATAAAATTCTTGGTTGCCAGTTGTTTTCGTTCAGCACTTTAAATATTTTGTCCCCCTGCCTTTTTGTCTCTATGGTTTTTGATGAGAAATCGGAACTGAATCTTATTGAGGCTCCCTGTTCATGACACATTGTTTTTCTCTTGTAGCTTGCAGAATTTTCTCTCTGACTTTGGCATTGGACAGTTTGATTTTAATGTCTCTGGTATGATTCTCTTAAAGTTTATCCTGTTTGGGGTTTGTTGGTATTCTTGAATGTATATTCACATCTTTCCTTAACTTTGGGAAGTATTCTGCTTTTATTTCTTGGAACATTTCTTCTGCCCCTTTCTCTCTTTCTTTTCCTTCTCGGATTCCCTTAATGCCTATAGTGGTAGGTTTGATGGTGCCCCACAGGTCTCTTAAGATCTGTTCATTCTTTTTCATTCTTTTTCGTTCTGCCCCTCAGTCTGGCTCATTTCAGTTGTCTTTTCTTTGAGATCACTGATTCTTTTTCCTGCCACCTCCAGTCTGCTGTTAAAACCATCCAGGAAATTTTTCATTTCAGTTATTGTGTTCTTCAACTCCAGTATTTCTGTTTAGTTTGTATTGGGAATCTCAAAGATATTTCCATGTTGTTCATTCGTTCTTTTCCTTGTATGCCTTAGTTCTTTTTCCCTATTTTCCTTTGTCTCCTTGAGCATATTGAGAATTATTTATTTAAAGTGTCTGCTTGGTAATTCCAAAGTCTGGTCTTCTTCACTGATGGTTTCTGGATTTTTATCTTGTTCTTTAAAGATAACCAGAGACTCAGAAATTCTGTAATTTCACTTGAGATACTGAGTCTTTTAGTACTAGTAGTTAATTGCGTATTGGATTCATGCTGGTTACAATTGTGGATTCTTTGCTTTGAACCTCAGCATTTCAGAGGACTCTGTAATTCAGACCTTGTCTGGAGTGAATGTGGGTAACTTCACAAGTCCGTGTTCCAACAGTCCCCTCCCACCTGCCAGCGTTTAGTAGATGTGGCAGAATTACTGCACTGAGTGTGGTGGGGAAGCCGTTACCAGGGGAGAAGCTGGGGAGAGTAATGTGTTGGTGAGAAGAGCAGTGGATGGGAGATGGGAGACCTTGGGGTCTTGAGCCTTTGGGGAGGCCACATCACCTCTGCCTTTCTTTGCCTCCTTGTTTGGAAACTGAGGGAGTGCACTGGCTGAGTATAGCTTTAGCCCCACAAAATCTCCCAATGAATAGTCAGGCCCCAAAATGTTTCCAGAAAATGATTATTTGCAATGATGGGGAATTTGTGATGTTGTTTTAGAAGGTGGGACAAAAGGAAGGACTCTTGTGATCTCATGTGTGCTTGTCTCATTTCATAGGAAACTTTTATGTTTTGCATCACCATTTTCTGAGTTCATTAGAGAATTCTGATTCTATTTACTCAACATTTATACAATAAGTGATTCTATTTACTCAACAAAAGACATCGGTTATTTAAAAATTTATACAATAAGGGTGGGGAACAAGGAATGGGGGATTTGATCTGAAAAGAGTATATATGCTGAGTTTAACTTCCTTCTTCTGGGAGAGTGTCTGACTTTTTGTTAGTGAGGGAATATAAGTAACGTTTTCTCTACCCCCGACTTGTCTTCCCTTTTCTTCCTTTCTTCTGAGTTGACAGTATTGCCTTTTCCCCTCTGTGTATGGTAAGAGCTGTCACTGCCCCTGCTGCTAAACAGCAGAAATGTGGAGAAGAAATGAAAACGTACTTGGGCTCATTCCACTCCTCACTCCCCAACATTTGAAATAAATCCTGGAGCCTGATAATGAATGCAGAGGGAAGTTTTTCTAGAGCATAATTTGGTGTGTCTTGCTAGGTAGTGATGCAGATGGGTGATTTGGCTCAGTTAGAAAGGCATAGAACTTCTTCAGTAAAACATACGTTCAGTGACCGTGGCACCGTTTCCCTCAGACTAGTGCCATCCAAACCCACAGCCAAGTCTGACAGGACTTTCCTCCTGAGGCATTTGAATTAGGTGTTGTGGTGCCTTATATGGCATAAATGTTGCTGTTTAAACAACAAAATACTCTGTTTCATTTGACCTTCATGGCTGCCACTGCCTGGTTTTCTAGGTTAAGCTGGTTGTTTTCCTAGAGATCCCCACTGGAAAAGAGCGGCTGGACCTCTGGTTAGTGGGCTTTATGAGCCCACCCAGTGGGGGCTGTCAGAGTCCCGAAGCCCGCGGGAGATGGGCCTGGGTTCTGGAGACATGTCCGTCGAGTCCAGTAATAACTAATATATTCAAAAGTGTAACGTCAAGTGGAGCATGTGGCAGGAATGTTATGCTGTGTTTCTTTTAGATAATAAAATGAAATGCCATTGATATTGGCTTCTGACTTGTCATTTTGTAAAAGCTGGGTGTTCCACAGAGATGGAAAATTTGTAACTCCAGGTATCTGAGAACAAAACTATCATTTAAAAAGACAAAGTACAGTTTTCCCAAGTTGCAAATTGTGTGTGGCTCATTACCTGACATCAGGCCCAGCTGCGGTATCCCAGCTTAGAACAAGGGAGAGTAAATTTTGAAAGTTGGTCCGAAGGGGCAGCGTGGATGTATCACGAAACACTGTGACTACATAAACTGTGAAAGGGGAGAACAAAAAGGAGTTTCTCCAGCTTCCCACCTAATACAAAATGAGTACCTTTTGCCTGTTTTCTAGATGAGTGCAATAATTTTCCACCTCAAACATTTTATTATTCCACTTCATTGTCTCACTTGTTTCTCCCAAATTGCCCTGCCATGTAAACGAAGTGGCTGCTGGCAAGGCCAGTCTGTTCTTCTGCCCACGCAGAATGGACATGACTTGGCAGGAGCCCATTCTCTCTGCACTGCTGGGAGAGTTTACTGGGGAGTGGGGCTTTGCTTTGTTTGTGACCCACGGAGGTGACTGACTGTGCGTGCTGGTTTTGATGTTTTGCTCAGGTCTGATATTCTATCACTGTCTGAATGTGGGTAGTGAGTTCTACCAACTGGCGTGAGGGATACATTCAAATTATGCAGTCATGTTTGCATTTCTAATTTTCAATGGATGCAGTGTGATATAGAAATTTTTAAAGTTGTACAGTCAGAGAATCCTAGGTGACCTTTTGTTTTACATGCTATTTTTTTCTTAGTGGTCCTATTACCCCACATTTAAATTGCTTGTGTTTACAAAGCAGAATTGTTTTTCCACCCTCCTACTCAAATAGTAGAAATGTTTAGCCCATCCTGCCCATGTGTATTTTCTCCTCAGAATGTATAGATTCTTTTGCAGATTTCCCAAACCCTTTCATAGTAATTTTAAAGAATTTTACACTATGGGAAGGACCATAAATACAACTTATTGTCATATATAACTTTATTGTTTCTGAGAACATTCTCTCCCGAAAATATGAGATGCATTTATAAGATGCTAGTAATAAAAATCATGGCTGTTTTTGATGCACTTTCTGAAGTTACTATTTTGCGAATCTGCTTGTCTGTGCTCAAATCCAAGAACTCGCCAGGTTGCTTCCTGGCGATGAGAATTCTTGCCATTCATTTTGCGATTCGTGCGACTCTCGGGGTCACCACCAACGGCTCAAGCTGCCCCCGGTATTCTAGCTGGCTGTCTTCTCTCTGGGGCGGAGGCCCTGCCTTCTGGGCTGGAGCCCTGACAAGTCTCAGTTGTGCATTTTATTTTCTGGCTCAGACTGGAGCCGACAGAGTGTAGGACTTCAGGGACAGCATCTTGGTTTGCGGTTCTGCCACAAGTGCCATGGGGCTGGTTGGCCCAGACGGCAGGAATGTGTTGTCTCTTGAGTTTTGGAAGCTGGAGGATGGAAAAGAAGGCGTCGGCAGGCTCCGGCTCCGTCGGATGTCTGGGCGTCCTGGTGGAGGCTTGTGGACATCCTATAACCCTGTCTGTGCCTCTGTCACATGGCTGTCTGTCCCCCATCTGTCTCCTGCTGCATCCCGTTTCCTCTGAAAGGCCTCCAGCCTCACTGGATGAAGGCCGTGCTCCCTCACTCTGGCGTCACGTAAAACAGCAGTGTCTCCAGAGGTCCTCGTCACGCCTGCAGGACTGGGCTGGGGCCTGAGCATGCCTTGGGGAGGGACAGGATTCAATCTGTAACAGATAGAAAAGGCTCAGCTCTTCTGAATGTGACTTTTCAAATGGCTGCAGCACTCCTGAGCCACTGAGTAACCCCCTCCCCTGCTTGGCTCAGGAATTTAAAACACCATTAATTTTGACCTTATCAGTATCATTTTTTGCTACTGTGTTAAGAGGGATTTTCAGGGGTGATCATTATGTCTGATGCTGCCTTCTTATTTGGAATGCCTTGGAGCATTTATAACAAACTCAAAGCAGTTTTTTTGTGTAATGCATGAAGTGTCTCCTCATTTTTTGTGTCTGTGCAGAAGGTCTTCCTGCTGAAGAACTGAGAAGTGTTCTGGAGAAGGTTGCATCCGAATGGAAGGATGTATCTCAGCATCTGGAAAATCTTGCAAGAAAGATTCAGCTGCAGGAAGAGATAAACATTTACTTTAAGCAGCTTGATGAGCTTGAAAGGACCGTCCAGAAAACGGAGGAGTGGGTAAGACACGCCGCCTCTCTGGATCCTTCCCAGCAGACCCTGCCGGGTTTGAAGGACTCCTGCCAGGTAAGAGCCACCCGGAACCTGAGTGAAGTCCCCGCCTGGCCCTGCCTCGTGGAGGGCCCCCCTTGCGTCTTGAACCCTGCAGGCGCTCAGCATTTTCTCTTCCCTAGCGCGAGCTGGCCCACCTCCTCGGCCTCCGCCCCACCATCGAAATGGTGTGTTCCAGCTGCTCGGCCCTGAGGGCTCGGCCTGCAGCTCCGGACTTCATCCAGGAGGCTCTGGACAGCGTCCTGGGCCGCTACCGAGCCGTGCACCGGGATCTGGAGGGTCGTCAGCAACAGCTGGAGAACGGTAAAGCCATTCTCTCCTTTCTCGCTCGAGAACTCAATCCCTCCTCTCTCCTCTCGGTTTGCCTGAATTGAACAATTACTCCCCATGCAGACTTGCTTGTTCGGCCCCAAGGACATTCTAGTTTTGGGGTTCACATTTGTTTCTGAAAATGCAAACAGCTTTCCCATGTTCTAAAATCGAGTTCATAGGAACTGATGAGTTTGCAGTAGTTACTCAGGAGCTTTTTCTCTCTCTGCTTAAGAGAGCCATCTGATACCATCACCAGTAAAGTAACTGAGCACTTCTGTTTGCTTAATATGGTGCAACTTTTAGCCACACCTTCTGTTCTTTTAAAAGAAATCACCTTCCTCTTTCAGAATCTGAAAAATTTTTAGAGATTTCTTGCTTTTGGAATAAACCTGTTCTTGGGAAGTTAACTGTTGAAGGTTTTGAAAGCTCTTCGCTCTAACGCTACATTCTTTTCTCCTTAGCTACTGGAATCATGTTGTATTATGCAGCGTTATGGGTTGTGTGTATTCTCATGATGTATTATGCAACATTAGGGATTGTATGTGCTGAAAAGTGGCTAATTCACCCCCTGCTTGCTTGCAGCAGAGTTGCCCTGTGTGATAATCGCAAGTATCTGTGTGAACGCATTAGATAAGTGAATCCTGGAACATTGTTTGAGCACCTTGTTCTTTGCTCACTGGATTTAGATAAATTGGAAAGTGAGATGCGTGGCTGAAAGTACCTCTCTCAACTTACGGTTATAAAACATACTTTCATTTTTTGACAGATCCTAGGCGGGCTGTACAGTGTCTTAGCTTGTTGCTGGTTGGTTTCACCCTTTGTGCTTCAGATGCACCAGCTTCCTTCCCACCCAGTGTTGCTTGGGTGGTTTTCCACTATGGGTGAAGTAGGTGCCACGGAGACGGGCTTTGACGGTCCCCATTTCTGGATTTCTGGGGTGCCTGATCCTGGCCGAGCACCTGGCCGCTGTGTTCCGGTACAGTGTCCTCATAGATGGCTGTACGTCTTCGCTCCTGTGCCTAGTGAGAGAAACGGCACATTGCTCTGCACCGTCTTCAGAGAGATGCTTCCTCTTGATGAAACAGAAAGACGACAGTGGGCTGGTTACTGTCTTGAGGAGTGGTATCGGCAGGAATGATCTCATGATTCTCAGAAATGCCCACGGAATGATCTGTTTTATTAACCAAAACTCTTTTTACTTTTAATTATGGAGTCTTGGGTGCTATGTATTAGAATTCACCTGTTATATACAGGTGATGAATGGTATAGAAAATGATATTAGGGTCCAAACATTATTTTCTCAAATTGAGTGTTTTTAACAAACAGAGTTGAAGAGTCAACCTGGACAGGCCTATCTGGAAACACTGAAAACGCTGCAAGATTTGCTAACTGATTTGGAAAATAAGGCCCAGACATCCCTGGATGTCTTCGATGACCTTGTGAATGTGGAAAAGGCCCTGCAAGAAACAAAGGTGATGTTTGTGTTAGGTATCAGAATTCTAGGGCCATCTCTGGTATCTTGCATTGCATATGTTGAAATGCTTTTTCAGGTTTTTGATTTTTTAAATGTTATTTGTTCTTGTAATTTGAAGGTTAGTAACTATAATGTAGGACCTGGGCTAAAATAAAAGCAAGTTAATGAATATCTTTTTATTCTTTTTTATTTAGAGAAGTTGTGGGTTTGCAGAAAAATCATGGAGCAAGTACAGAGTTCCCATATTCTACCCCCAACACAGTGCAGTTTTTCCTATTATTAACGTGTTTTGCACTCATCTGGTATATTCGTTACAATTGATGAAACAATATTATTTTAATTATACTATTAACTGTACTCCATATTGTACATTAGTGTTCACTGTTTGTGTTGTACAGTCCTATGTTGTTTCAAAAATTTTTATTCTGGTAGCATACATTCAACGTAAAATTTCCCATTTAATCTGTTTCAAATATGCATGTCGTTGCTGTTAATTGCATTCTCGATCCTGTGCTGCCAGCGCCACCATCCATCACCCTAAACTGGAGCTCCAAACCAGTTAAGCAGTGGCTCCCCATCCCCTGCCCCACCCCGGCCCCAGTAACCTCAGGTCAAGTTTCTGGTCCTATGAATTTGTGTATTTTAATTATTCACATCAGTGAAAGCATGATATCTTCATGTTTCATCCATTTTCTCATATATCAGAAGTTTATTCCTTTTTAGGGCTGAATAATATTCCACTGTGCATTTGTTTATCCATCTGGTGATGGGGTTGGGTTGCTTCCGTCTTTTGCACTTGTGATTAATGCCAACATGAACATAGGTGTGCAAATACATGTTTGATTCCGTTTTCCCTGTATATACCTTTTGGGTGTATACCTAGATGTGGGATTATCGGGTCATATGGTAATTCTATTCCTAACTTTCTAAACACCAAGGTGTCTTCCACAGTGGTTGTGCCCCTTTACATTCCCACCAACAATGAATGAGTGTCCCTATTTCTCCACATCCTCTCCAATGCTTATTTTCCATTTCTTAATAGCCTATTTAGTGGGTATTAAATGGTACCTCACTGTGGTTTTGATTTGCATTTAACCTAGTGGCTAGTGATGTTGAACATCTTTTCATGTGCTTTTTGGCCATTTGCATCTATTTTTTGGAGAAATATCATTCATTTATTTGGCCTGTTTTTTATTGGGTTGGTTTTTTTGTTGTTGCTGAATTGTAGGATTTCTTTATGTATTCTTTATGTGAAACCATTATTGGATATTTCCAAATATTTTATCCCATTGTGTAAGATGTTTTTCATTTTCAAGATGAAGTCCTTTGGTATAAAAAAGTTTGTAATTTTTATGAAGTCCCGTTATCTATTTTTTTCCATTGTTGCTTGTTACTTTGGTGTGAAGTCTAAGAAACCCTTGCCTGACATGAGGTTCTGAGCATGCTTCCATATGTTTTCTTCTAAAAAGTTTTATAGTTCTGGTTCTTATATTTAGGTCTGTGGGTTAGTTTTTCTATATGGTGTGAGGTAGGGGTCCACCTACATACTTTTGCATATGAATATCTGGTTTCCCAGCACTGTTTCTTGAGGACTGTTCTTTTCCAATTGATTGATTGGACGTGGCATCCTTGTCAAAAACTGTGCCCTAGATGTGAGGGTCTATTTCTGAACTTTCAGTTTGATTCCATTGGTCTATATGTCTGTCCTCATGCCAGGATCACGCTGTTTTGATTACTGTAGCTTTGCAATAAGTTTTAGTATCAGGAAGTGGGAGTTCTTCTACTTCCTTTTTCTTTTTCATGACGATTTTGGCTATTTGGGGCCCCTTAGCCTTCCATATAAATTTGACGATTGGCTTTTTTATTTCTGCAAAGATGGCTGTTAGAATTTTGATTGGTGTTGTGTTGAATCTGTAAATAGCTTTGGGTGGAATTGGCATTGTAAAAATATTTATTTCCAGTCCTTGAGCATGGAATGTCCTTCCATTTATTTAGGTCTTCTTTGATGTCAGCAATGTTTGTAGTTTTGCTTGTGCAAGTCCTTTACATCCTTGGCAGAATTTATTCCTAGATATTTGATTCTTTTGGTTGCTTTTAATGAATATCTTTTTAATGGAAGAAAGATCTTCTATTGTAATGAGCCCCAAATTCACAAACTGTTAAAATATCTTTAATACACTGAAGATTATAGTCTATTTCCCTTGTCATTTAGATGAGTAGTTTTGTGGCTCTGCATGCTTTCATTGGAGAAAGCAAGTCAACCATGGACCACCATGCTCTCTGCTCTGTGACTTTTAGGGTACAGGGTATATTATATACAGCTCAAAGTTAAATCATGAAGGGAGAGCTTTAAATTTTTTATTATGCTTATTTTTTTCATGTTCTTCACATTTCTTTTTTGGTAAAAGAGTTTTGAAAAAGTGAATTTTGCCTGCTTTATTACCCATATTGTTTCACCTGTACAGATGAATTGTGTGTATTTTTAATCTTTTTACCACTTTTTTCCAGGCTCTTGATGAAACCCTTGAGAATCAAAAACCTACATTAGATAAACTTGCAGAAGAAACGAAGGCTTTAGAGAAAAATGCCCCTCCTCACATAGAAAAGAAGTACAAGCAAGAATGTGATGCAGTCCAAGGAAAGTGGAACATACTAAAGCTCGAGGTTTCCAAAGATGCACATCTGCTTGAAGAAATTATCCCCAAGCTCCGAACTTTTGAGGTACATCCAGAGGCCATTGGGAGTTCTAGTCTCTTACGGTGTAAAATCATAATTGTCGGGTCCAAATCTTTCAGTTAAAATAGACATTTGAGAGTTGGACATTCTTTTTAGACTCATATTTCTTATGTACTTAAGGAGAAGTTTATTACTTATCTACCAAAGAAATAATTTAAATGTGCTGGGGAGCCCTTTTCCTTCACTATGTCTGGCAGAGAAGGCTTCTTGCTACAGGTAAATTGGGCCTTGAGAATAAGAGAAAGTTGCTTAAAGATGGTCAGAATAGTGTTTAGGGGATGAGCCTCATATCGTTACCTTGTGGCAATAACTTGGTCCTCATCGTCGAAGTGGCCCAGGCAGGAGCCGGGAGCCAAGTCTTTGAACCTCTTTCTGTTAAGCTCCTGGACATTTAGAGTTGAAAATGTGAACGAGGCCAGGGACAAATGGGGCCAGATTAGGAAAGCAAGTCGTTCGAGAGACGTGAACATTCCGAGGCAGGATGCTTTGCTGTATCTGAAAATGTAACAGGTGAGGAATGATAAAGCCCATCAGGAAAGGTCAACTGGAGGACAGATAAGGAGGGCATAGCAAAGGTGACTGTCAGGTAGCAGGATGGTAGCAGCTCTCCCGGGAGGAAGACGAGATGCAGAGGGTCCCTATCCGTCGGCCTCTGCCAGGAGAGTGTGGACGGAGAAGCCACCGCTGCCCTCCCCTGCCCCTGACCTGGGCCTGCCTTCTTTAGTCTGTCAGTCTGGGAGCTTGGACATTTTTTTCTTTACACTGATGTGTCCCAGGATACACGTCGAGAAGAGTGCCTGGCACTGAAAAGGCATTCAGTAAATATTTTTGGTGTCTGTGAAGTGAGATTGGTAATGGAGGTTTAGATTTGGAATCCAAGTTATATGTATGCATGTTTATACATGTGTACATGGAGATGTGTGTATGTACATGTGTATGTGCACATATATGTATGTGTGTACATGCATGTGCAGTGTATGTCTATGTATGTGTACATGTGTGTGCCTGCGTTTGTATACATGTGTGTGCGACATACACACCCAATCCCATGAGGGTTATGGAGAGCAGCATGGAAGGGACTCAGCCAGATGTGCAGAGTGGCGGCCTCTGCCCCTGGAGGGAAGCTCTGCTGCCTGGGCGCAATGGGCAGTCCCAACAAATGTCGCACCGAAGAATGAAGATGGAGGGAAGGGGTTATACTGGGGTGGGTGGTGGGAAGAGGGTTTTCTCTCTGCGTCCGCTGCAGTTCTAGACTGAGAGCTCTCTAGAGTGGACTGTGGATTATGAAGAGGCATAATCTGGGCAAAGCTTGGTATTTTGACTCATTGAACCTCATGGGTGGGGTGTCCCGTTGGCATCACCAGTGCCTTGTGTCTGGCTTTAGAAACCAGAATTACCTTATCCATCACTGTAAACATTTTATTGTGGGTCAAGCATTGGATTCTCAGGGGTTCTCAATCAGGGGCGATTTTGCCACTGTCCAGGGGACATTTGGCTCCTGGCGCTGCGTGGGAAGAGACAGGGATACTGCTGGGAAGCCTGCAGGGCAGCTCCCCACGAGGACGAATATCTGGCCCAAAATGTCAGCAGTGCCAGGTCGAGACCCCTGGGTTAAAGGGAGGGGCTGCTGAAAAGTAGGAAATAAAAATATTTTTATTTATTTATTATTTAATAATATATTTTTAATATATTCATTCTCCCTTTGTTTTCAAATTGAAATCTGAGATGTACTTAGGGAAATTTACAAATAAGATGAATGGTTGTACTTGACTCCTAAAAGGGTGATCTAGGGTTGGTTAAGCATGTGCCAGTGTTCTCAACGTGGCATTTAAACAGGAAAATATTAGCCTGAAGCACAAAGGAGCTTGGCATTGGTGGTCGGCCACAGTATAGGTGCGTGTGGGCGTGGCCACGGGCTCCAGCACAGGTGCGGGTGGTATGGTCACAGGCTGCAGCACAGGTGCAGGTGGGCATGGCCTGGGTTCTAGCGCAGGTGCAGGTGGGCGTGGTCACAGGCTCAAGCTCAGGTGCGGGTGGGCGTGGCCTGGGCTCCAGCACAGGTGCGGGTGGTATGGTCACAGACTGCAGTACAGGTGCAGGTGGGCATGGCCTGGGCTCCAGCACAGGTGTGGGTGGCATGGTCACAGACTGCAGTACAGGTGCGGGTGGGCGTGGCCACGGGCTCCAGCACAGGTGCAGGTGGGCATGGTGGTAGTGCTCAGGCCTTCCTGCAGCCAGGTGGGAAGTGAGCCACATTCAACAGCCTACATCAAGCAGGGGCGTCTATGCATTCAGGTGTTTCTTTGGTTGTTTCTGCAGCAGATGTACAATGTTCAGCTATTTTTTTTTATTATTCATTTTATTGAGATATATTCAGGTACCACGCAGTCATACAAAACAAGTCGTACATTCAATTGTTCACAGTACCATTACATAGTTGTACATTCATCACCTAAGTCAATCCCTGACACCTTCATTAGCACACACACACAAATAACAAGAATAATAATTAAAGTGAAAAAGAGCAATTAAAGTAAAATTGTACCTTTGTCTGTTTGTTTGTTTGTTTCCTTCTCCTATTTCTCTACTCATCCATCCATATGCTAGACAAAGGGGAGTATGGTCCTTATGTCCTTATGGCTTTCCCAATCCCATTGTCACCCCTCATAAGCTACATTTTTATACAATCATCTTCAAGATTCATGGGTTCTGGGTTGTAGTTTGATAGTTTCAGGTATCTACCACCAGCTACCCCAATTCATTAGAACTTAAAAAGGGCTGTCTAAATTGTGTGCAAGAGTGCCCACCAGAGTGACCTCTCGGCTCCTTTTGGAATCTCTCTGCCACTGAAGCTTATTTCATTTCCTTTCACATCCCCCTTTTGGTCAAGAAGATGTTCTCCATCCCACGATGCCGGGTCTACATTCCTCCCCGGGAGTCATAATCCACGTTGCCAGGGAGATTCATTCCCCTGGGTGTCTGATCCCACGTTGGGGGAGGGCAGTGATTTCACCTTTCAAGTTGGCTTAGCTAGAGAGAGAGGCCACATCTGAGCAACAAAGAGGCATTTGGGAGGAGGCTCTTAGGCACAATTATAGGGAGGCCCGGCCTCTCCTTTGCAGCAACAGTCTTCCCAAGGGCAAATCTTGCGGTAGAGGGCTCGGCCCATCAAATCACCAGTCCCCCATGTCTGTGGTCATGTTAGCAGCCATCGGGGTGGGGCAGGCCAACACCCCTGCATTCTCCCCCAGCTCCTCAAGGGGGCTCTGCATATTTTTTTCCTTTTTTTTTTTTTAAATCAACTGTATGAAAAATAAAAAAATAAAAAAATAATTAAAAAAAACATACAATAAAAGCACATTTCAAAGAGACCATTAACAAGGGAGTAAGAAAAAGACAACTAACCTGAGATAACTACTACATAGAGCAGGGGCGTCTACACATTCAGGTGTTTCTTTGGTTGTTTCTGTAGCAGATGTACAATGTTCAGCTATTTTATATCTGCTCTTTTGTGCCCTAGCTAGAAAATTGTTGGCAATGTCCTCGTTCCTCAATTGTCTAACTTCTGTGTGGAATTTTTTTTTTTTTTTAGTTCCAGGGAACAGTTTTGCCCCTTTATTTGCTTTGACGGGCTTGCTTCTTAATTAGCCACTCAGAAGCCACTTGGAAGAACTTTTGATTAATTTTGATTAATTTCCCCCCAAGGATTTGAGATAATTGTGGTGGGTTTTCACGGGTGATAATCAGTGCCTGGCTAGGTAATGTTTTAGGCTTTGAAGTTCTGTAGGTTTTAGGCCCAATGCCGATTTATGATGGTATTTCTTAAGAACAGAAGGGACTGATTCCTTTTTTTTTTCTTTAAATACAATTTTATTGAGATATAATCACATAACATACAGTCATTCCAAGCATACAATCAGTTGTTCACTGTATTGTCATATAGTTGTTCACAGTCAATCTTTGAACATTTTCATTACTCCAAAAAATAAAATAAAAATTAAAATAGAAAAGAGCATTCAAAATATCCCATTCCCTTCCTCCCCCCATTGTACATTTACATTTTGTTTTTTTTTGAAATAAAAGAAAAAAATTTTCATTGATGAATAATTCAAGTGACATAATTTTACCATTACAATCAGTTGCCCCTGGGTACCCTCATACAGCTGTGCATTCATCACCACACTTCATTTCTGTTCGATTTTTAGAAACTTTTCAATGCTTCAGACAAGAAATAAAGTGAAAGATACAAAAAGAAGAAAAGAAAAGGAAACTCGAATCCTCCCCTATTCCCGACCAACCCCCCTCAATTGTTGGCTCATAGTGTTGGTATAGTACATTTGTTACTGTCCATGAATAAATGCTGAAATACTACTAACTGCAGTATACAGTCTGCAATAGGTATATATTTCCTCCCTATATACCCCTCTATTATTAACTTCCAATTGTACTGTCATACATTTGTTCTGGTTCATGGAAGCGATTTCCAATATTTGCACAGTTAATCATGGACACTGCCCACCACAGGATTCAGTTTTATACATTCCCATCGTTTGATCTCCAACCTTCCCTCTGGTGACATATATGACCCTGAGCCTCCCCCTTCCACCTCATTCTCACGCCATTCGGCACTGTTAGTCATTCTCACATCTTGCTACTGACACGTCTGTTCATTTCCAAACATCCAAGTTCATTCTAGTTGAACGTTCCGCTAATACTAAGCAACTGCTCCATTCTTAAGCCTCATCCTATATCCTGGTACATTGTATTTCATGTCTATGAGTTTACATATTACAATTAGTTCCTATCAGTGAGACCCTACAATAATTGTCCTTATGTGTCTGGCTTATTTCACTCAGTATATTGCCCTCAAGGTTTTGTTATCAATCCATTTTTTTTATATGGTTTTGTTCACTCACCATACATTCCATCCTAAGTAAATAATCAATGGTTCTCTGTATGGTCATATATTTATGTGTTGACCACCTTCACCACTATCTATATAAGGGCATCTACATTTATTCCACAAGGCAGGAGGGAGAGTTGAAGGTAGAGAGGCAAAAGAAAGAGGAAAAAAGATGATAGCTAAGAAGCAGCGAAAGGAAAAATAACCCTAAATCAAAGCAGAGTAAAGAATCAGACAATAACACCAATGTCAAGTGTCTAACATGTCTCCCTTATCCCCCCCTCTTATCTGCAATTACCTTAGTATATCACCTTCTAGATCAAAAGAAGCATAATACAATGATTCTATTAGTTACAGTCTCCAGTTTACGTTGATTGCATCCCTTCACCCAATGCCTCCCCACCTCTAACACCTGCAAGGTTGACATTTGCCTGTTCCCCCTCATAAAAGAACATATTTGTACATCTTATCACAACCATTGAACACTCTAGATTTCACCAAGTTACACAGTCCCAGTCTTTATCTTTCCTCCTTTCTTCTGGTGTCTCACATGCTCTCAACCTTCCTCTCCCAACCATATTTACGGTTATCTTTGTTCAGTGTACTTACATTGCTGTGAAACATCTCTCAAAATTGTGTTCCAAACTACACACTCCTGTCTTCTGTCATTCTGTAGTGCTCCCGCCAGCATTCCCTGTAGGGCAGGTGTCTTGTTCACAAAGTCCTTCATTGTCTGTTTGTCAGAAAATATTTTGAGCCCTCCCTCATATTTGAAGGACAGCTTTGCTGGATATAGGATTCTTGGCTGTTGGTTTTTCTCTTTCAGTATCCGAAATATATCACTCTACTTCCTTCTTGCCTCCATGGTTTCTGCTGAGAGATCCGCACGTAGTCTTATTAAGCTTCCTTTGTATGTGACGGATTGCTTTTCTCTTGCTGCTTTCAGGATTCTCTCTTTGTCTTTGACATTTGATAATCTGATTATTAAGTGTCTTGGCGTAGGCCTATTCAGATCTCTTCTGTTTGGAGTACGCTGCGCTTCTTGGATCTGTAATTTTATGTCTTTCATAAGAGATAGGAAATTTTCATTAATTATGTCCTCTATTATTGTTTCTGCCCCTTTTCCCT
>PVKY010005833.1:0-16785 GCA_004027775.1 Bradypus variegatus
GGGGGATGAGGGGGCTAGGGGAACGGGGGGAGCCGGGAGGGAGCGCAGTGGGGGTGAGGGGGCTGGGCTAACGGGGGGCGGAAGAGGGAGCGCAGTGGGGAGTTAGGGCAGTGCGGGGACAGCGGGGACAGGGGACGATGGTGGAACCGGGTGGGGGTCTCAGCTCCTCTCACTGCCTGCCCCTCCCCCGCCCTGGCGGGCGCATCCCCCGCTTCCCCCCTGACGCTGGTGCCCGGCGGCCGCGGGCGCGCGGGTCCGGGGTGGGAGGGGAGCAGAGGGGATGGGAGGGGCTGGGAGCCGGGCGCCCGCCTTCCTCCCCAGGGCAGACCGCGGGCGGCGCCCCCAGCCCGCCGCGCCCCGACCCCGGGCCCAGCCTGTTCCCGCCGCGCGCAGCCCCCGCTCGGCCCGGGAGCTAGAGACCAGAGCACCCCGAGACTCGTGTCCCACGGCCCTGTGCGAGGGGGTTGCCCCGACTGCTGCGGCAAGCCCCAGGAACCCGAGGGGCCGAGCCCTGTGTCCGTCCCCAGCCCCGCGTCTCGCTGCTCTGCTCTGCACAGCGGCTGGTCCCCTAGGCCCGAGTTCTCCTGCAGGGGCCGGCGCGATCGGAGCTCGGTGCCCACCCGGCGAGGGGAACAGCCCGCCCGAGGCCGGGCGCGGCAGGAAACGGAGGGAGCAGGAGCCGGCCCTAGCTTTGCCCGGATCGCAGGTGAGTGGGCTGGCAGCAAACCCGAGCCTCTGCCCGGGTCCCAGGCCCAGCCCGGGGGTGACTAGGAGGCCGCCTCGTATAAAGCTCTCAACCTCCCTCTGCCTCAGTTTTCTAATCTGAAAATGGGGGTGACGCCACGAGCCACAGAGCAGCCCCTGCCCCCCTCTCCCGAGCAGCCCACCCCCTGGGAAGCACTGCCCGGTCAGCTCCTCTGTTGCAGGCTGGTTACACCCAGCAAGCAAACACCCTCCGTCGCCAGCGGAGCAACTACTGGGACAAGTATTTCTGCCACTTAAAAAAAAAATCACAAATGCAGCCTTTCACGAAAAAAGAAAGTGACTGCTGTTTGACTTTCCGAAGAGGTAACTTCTGAAAAAGTATCATCCAACTGCAACAGCCTCATGACTGTGCCCAAAGCAAACGATAAACCAGCTGTCACAGAGAGGACCCCTGTGTCATTTGGAAAACACTCCAGAGCTCATCAGAAATGCCTGAGAAAAAAAAATATTTATCTGATCACCTGAAAGGCTGTAATTTCTTTAGCATTTAGATTCTCGTAACTGTAGATAATAAAATGTGGTCCAAAAAATCTTATTCCCTTTTTAAAATGGTAAGCATAAAATTCCAACAGAGTGACAGTGATGTGTGAGATTTATAGCTGATTGTACTATACAATACAATACTATACAATTTATACTATACTATAGTTTTTTAGTAAACCAGTGCTCATCACAATGCATCACACACAGTAGGCACTTATTAAATGCTTTTTGAAAGAAAGTTTGCATGCAAGTGAATAAATTAAAGCTAGAATAAACTGTAATGTTTTGTTCTCTCAAGAATAAGCACTGAATGCTCAGTTATATTTTCCTCTCATTTCTTTTTTTCCTTGCTATTTTCATTCTCTGCATAAAGCCAGCTTCTACGCTTTTCAATGCCATTTTACTGATGTAAGAAGAATTTTAACACCATCTGTCTTAAAAAGACTTCTTTATTTCCAAATTCAAAGTACTATAAACAGAGAATTGGCAGAAACCTGTCGGCTGGCCCAGCCTTTCTCCTTTGAGCAGATAAATGATTTCATTATTCACTAGAAAGACCTTCTACCCCTTCCATATCCTTCCATATCATTTCTGACTTGACTGGTCAAGAAATCCTTCTTTATTGTAACTCTACCTTGACAGCCCTACTTTAAGGGAAATCAATTTCTGCTGGCTTGAACCTCCCCAGATATAAAAAATAACTGACCCTCATCATCCTCATAAAAATATTTATATACTTATGTACTTAAAGTTTTTTGCTTTAGCTAAATTTAGCTAAAATTGCCAAATCAATTTCCCTTTTTTTGCTGTGGCTTCTTTATGTAGAACCTATGGAAAACCTTTATGATTCAGGCCATGTAAATTGAGCCCCAGACTGAAAGTCAACAGAGTAATTAATACTACAAAAGGCCAGATGGTGGCTTTTTTTTTTACCTTGGATTGTAGTGGATTGTCTGGTTCACAGTTTTGGGCTCCCTCCAACCCTGATAACACTCTCCTCCAGGCAGGGGCCTCCCCCACAGCAGTGACTCTGAGTTTGGCCATGTGACAGCCTGTGTGAAAGGAGAGTGGAGGTGACATATGGATACTGGAGCAAAAGCTTTAAATGCACTTGCATATTTGCACCCGTCCCCCAGCACCCTGGGGAGAGAATAACCCCAGGGGAGCCCAGCTTTACCCAGTAAAGCCGCAGCAAACCCACAGCCCTCCCAGAACACGAGCAAGAGGAGTTGTTGCTGTAAGCCACTGAGATTGGGGCGGGGAGGGGGGAAGAGGATGTTTGTTACTGTAGCAAAAACTGACTAATACATCAGTGATGAAAATGGAAGTGCTTTCCACTTCATTAGCAACCAGGAACTAATGAATTTACATGCAAGAGTCAGTGTTTCTTTTTTTTACTTTTCTGAAAGATAAGCTGTTAGAAGTGTGATGGCCAACAAAGCATAGCTCTTCTTACTAATGAACCATGAGGTCTTTCCATGAGGCTTATGACATGCCTTCCATTCGTCAGGCACTGTGTAAAATTGTGTGCATTGCTACCAGTGGCCTCAAATTCACCGTGGATGCGAGTTATCCCAAACAACTAGTTTGTAGGCAGAACTAAAGGAAAATATTAAATTTTAGCTCACCATGTCATTAGATAGTTGGCCTTAGCCTGAAGAAGCACATCTCCAAAGAGGTTAAGCACCTTAGAGAAATTTATCTCACTTATCGCAATGGTACCCCTGCAAGTCAGTGAGAAATGTAAAATAAAAACATTATGGGAAATTCAGTATTGAGCAGCTGCTGTAGCCACAGAATCACCTTCTTTCATCCATTCGATATGCAGTGATTGGTAGAGAGGGTGTTGCATGAGGAGATACAATGGGGAGTAAGGCAGGATCTCTGCTTAAATTCCATCTAGTGGGACAGAAACGTAAGCTAAGAACTGTAATACAATGTGGTAGATGTTCCAATAAAGTTCTGCCCACCAGGAGGTCAGGAAAAGCTCTTAGAGGAGTTGACCTCTATGGTCTTCAAGGAGTTGGAGCTACCTGGCACCCCTTCCCCAAGAATACAAGACCCCCTCATTACCCTAATTTTCCTTGTTTTAGATATGGTTCTACTTAAAATTTTTATACATGCTGGAAATTCATGTAAATTGCTTCACTGACCCCTCTCAACATAGCATAGCATAGCTATGGACTTTAAATATTGATGAAATAGTTCTGGGTGGATGACGCAGCTCATCACAACGTGCACCCCCAAACTCCGATTTACCAAAAGGGTTGGTACATACCAACTTGTACTTGCAGGGTTGACCCAGAGCCTGTTAGAATCCGGAAAAAAAAAAAACAGAAAAGAGGCACAGGGGAGTGGCCACACCTGATTTGGCCCCTTCTGAAACTGAGCCCCCAGGATGAGGTAGGAGACAGACCAGATCCTCTTAGTAGGCAGAATAATGACCCCCGAAGATGTCCTCTCCTCGTCCCCAGCACCTGTGACCATGTTCCCTCATGTGGCGAAGGGGGCTTTGCAGATGCGATTAAGGACCGTGGGCTGGGTGAGGCCACTGAATCATCCCAGGGGGCCCAGTGTCTTCACAGGGTCCTTGTGAGAGGGAAGCAGGAGAGTCGGAGCACAGGAGGGGACGTGACGGCACAGCAGAAGCTGGAGAGAGAGAATTGGGGACGCTGCGGGGTGGGCCTCGTGGGTGGAGGGAGGGGCTGTGACCCAAGGAACGCTGGCGGGCTCCAAAAGCCGGAGAAGGCCAGCAAATGGTTCACACCTGGAGCCTCCAGAAGGAAGGCGACCCGGCCATCACGTTGATCGTGGATCCTCCGACCTCCAGAACTGGAGGTGATAACCGGGTGCTGTTTTTAGTCGCTGCATTTGTGGTGATTTGCTGCAGCAGCCACAGGAAATGAATGCAACCTCTCAGTGAAGTCTGTTCTCACCTTAGGGCCATGGACGAGTTCCGTGAGACCTGAAGGAAGCAACTGGAAGTCACGTTGGCTGTGATCCGTTATCGCTGTTGTCTCCATGGAAGACGGCCTGAAGTGAGATGGCCAAAAGTACAGTGTGCCCTCATTCTCTTCCATGCCCAGCCTAAGAAAAGGACTCATTTTACTTGAAAGTCCGCGGATAATTGTCTCACTTCTCCACCTCATTTTGCACATATAGATGCGACTAGGATAGGTACTTCACACTCAGGGAGTAGCATCCCTATCTACTGGCCAGAACCCTAAAAATCAACCTGGACTCTGCCCTCCCTAACCAGTCCTGGCAGTTACCCGACCTGACAACGGTCTCGGCAAAAGAGCTCCCAGGTCTGTCCCATCCCACTGCCACTGCCTCAGTTTACCTCCTTTGCAGGTCCTCCTTGGTTTGTTGCCAGTAGTCCTCCAAAGGGTCCTCTCATCGCCACAAGAGTTGTGGAAGGACAGACAGGACTCAGAGGTGCTAGAAAGAAGATCCCTAACTCCGGACCTGGGACCCCTGAAGTGCATTACTAAAAAAATAAAACTTAATTCATGTCAAACACTGAGCTTAATGTCGAGTACCCAGTAAGAACTTAGTAAATATTTGTTTGGTCATTGAATGACAAGAGCAAAAACAAGTAAATAAAATCACACTCCTCGAAAATTTTAGTACAACTCAGATGGAAGGCAATAAGTACATGAATGTCATCTTACCCTATTCATTTATTTCAAGCCTGCTTCTGAGTCATCTGCCAAACTTGATAAATATCAAGCTATAAAAATAAAACTTACATTAAAAATCCTTTGTTTATTGCACCCTTATGAGAAAACAAAATTATATGTTTTTAAGATGGTATCTTGCCTTTACTGTAAACCTCAGCGAGGATTGTAGTCAATTCAGAACTAGAACAATAAAAATAGTGATAGAAATAAAGATAAGGCTTTTTAATTCCTTATAGTGAGTCTTATAACTTTTATACCAAAGCTCTGACTCATTAAGTAGCATCAATTTTGAACTTCAAAGGAAAGTAGATTTCCAACCTGCTTGGCAAGAATTGCAATTATGTTCACTGACAGATTAAAGGATGGTCCTTCTAAATATGCACAAAGCAAATACAGATTTTAATCGTTTTGAACAGTAATGTTACATAAATCAGGAGCAGTTAATGAAGGGTTGTTTTAGGGATTTAAAAAACTAGGGCTAGAGTAGGTTGGTTAAAATTCTGTGTGGATCTAACAGAATGGAGGACTTGGGAGGGGAAAGGGGCTTGGAGGACGTACTACTCAAAAGCTGTTCTAGGTGGAGAAATCATTAGCCCTAAAAATAATCCAAAGAGAGGGTAGTGTTTCCCATGACTCTTTGGTTGCAAGAAACAGACCCACTCGAGTACGGCAACGTGCCCCACACACAGCAGCCTGGGGAAAGGTGAACAGCCCAGCTCCAGAAAAGAAGGAATCTTTGTAAAGCCAGGCTACAGGGGGAGAAAGTCAGCTCTGTGACGGAATCGGTGCAAGGACCTTCGCCATAGCCATCTGCCATTGGCACAACTCAGCCCATCGCCCCCGTCTGTCTGTCACCACCACCCTCATCGGTATCTTAGTGCACCTGTGGCCAGGTGTCCCTGCTTGAGACCCTTCCTTTGTGTGATTTCCCGACTGCGTCTCCTGACGAGTTTTCACCTTCACCCCCCAGAGTTTACGGGCTTATTCTTTCCCTATTTCCACTGTGGATTCCCAAGACAACAGGCTGATTAGCCCAGCTCTGCTCTGCACAGTCCTGGGCCGCAGGCCGGCCTCCTGGTGGTCCCGGGTTGGCTCCAGGAAGCTCGGGGGGGGGGCAGGATGAGACCCCACAGGTCCGGGGGTTGTGGAGGGCCTTCAGCGGCCTGGCCCGTCCGGGAGATTTGGCTCAGGGACAAAGGTGGTGGATAGGCCCCTTTTCAAAATCTGGATGTCATTCTGGACCAAAGTCTGACCACAGATAAGACATGGCTGCTGTTTTGAGTTTTTTCCCCCTTAAATGAATTTTAGGATAAATTAGTGGAAGTATATGTATGTCTTTAAGGCATTCTATTCCCATTTTTAAGACCCAAAAGTACTTAAAGAAAAATAAATCCTGACAGCCTCCAAAGAAAACTCTGAGCCTTTAGCAATTAAGTATCTGCAAGTTCTGAGCAAATATTCAAAGCCCCATCCCTGCATTGTCCCATAGAAATGCAGCGAGAACTACAAATGTGAGCCACATGTGTAACTACATTTTCTAGTAGCTGCATTTAAAAAAAAAAGTAAAAAGAAACAAAAGTATTTTAGTAATATATCTTCTTTACCCAACTGATCCAAAATATTATTCCAATATTTTGGAAATCAGTGGGATACTTTGCATTCTTTTTTCCTGCTAAAAATGCACTGCACTGTATACTTTACCCTTGGAGCACTGCCCACTTGGTGCCACTCAAGCGCCGAGGAGCCACGCATGGCCACTCGGACGGCAAGTGCTCCTGCAGCCTGAGACGGGCACAGGTGGCACCGACAGGGCCGCGCCAAGGGCTGGGGCAAGGGCTTAGCCTTGTCCCCCTCTGCAGGGCTGCAGGCAGGGACACCGCTGTCAGGTGCCCGGCACCTCAGCTGTGGCAGCAGGGATAAAAGGAAGGAGGGGAGAGCGGGCAGGAGATGAGGAAAGAAGAAATAAAGTGAGATGGGAAGGAAAGGGAGGAGGGAGATTGGGAGGTGGAGGAGGTGAGTGTAATGAGAGCAGAGGAAGACCTGGAGGTGAGGACGAAGGAGAAGGAGGCGGCGGGTACAGAGCTCAGGGAGGCCACGGGGGGAGCTGAACCCCAGTGTGGCTGGAGAAACAAATCACAGCAAAACCAATTGCCTGGAAAACACCAACAGAGCAGAGGCCAGGAGAGATGCCATTTGAGTGGCTGACAGAAGTAGCCAGACAGAAGTAACGGTTTAGTTCAGCCGATTAATATACTTGGGGTATTAAATGCAGCTAAGGCTGCATTTGAGCTCACAGAGATGAGGTGCTCGCGAAGCTCCTGAATTTTGAGATGGTTGAAGAAGGGAGGCTAGCACTAAGGCGAGCTGAGCTAGCGATTTGCCTTACCAGCCTTTTTACGTATTTCCTGGATCATAATTTTTTTGGTTTTCAGTAGACTATGGGTTCAAGCTTGTCAGAAGATGTTTTCCTGATTTGAATACGTACAGAAAAAAAAAATGTTGTGGCAAAGCTAAATTGGAAGTGAAGTTAATGCATTGGCTCCTTGCTCAGCAAAAGGTCTGAGGTCTCTCCAAAGGATCTGGAAGTGACTTTCCTACATTTGCAGTGACTCATCAAACAAGGGAAGTATGGCGTCTGCTCCTTAGCGACATTTTGCAGTTCAAAGAGAGTAGGTGGCCTCGGTGCAAGTCAGTGTTCTTCAGCGTGAGTAAAAGGAATTCAGAGAAATGGACGGAAGTGACCACATCAGCAATGGATGGAGACAGAGTCTTCATTATAGTAGAGAGGGAGAGAGAGAGAATAAGGTCCTTGCTGCTCCTGCAGCAGTTTCAGCCAATAAAAATAGATAATAAAACTCAAGTAAAACAAACCAGAGTTGGCTGCAGTGCTGTAACAGAGGACGTTTTTAAAATTAAAGCAAAAAGGTAAAACATAATGCTAAAGAGCATTTAGTGACCTGAAAAAAAGATTTCTGATATTTTGTTAAGTGAAAGCAGTAGGTTATAAAAACAAGGTTCACTATGATCTTGATTTTAATTTTATAAAAGTAAGTGCATAGAAACTGGCCAGTGTGCACTGAAAATTGGAATGGGGGTACAGTTGGTTGGCATTTGCCTTTCTATCCATAGTTTCCAAATTTTCTGCAGGCAACATTATTTTCATGAGTAAACTCTTCTACAAAGAGCATGGCTGCTTTGTTTCTGAGATGGATGCTAACCTTTCCACAGCCCCACCTTCCCAACCCCACACGCGCCGCACCAACAAGTCGTCTCCAAATGACCCTTCCCTTGCCTGGGTAAAGGAAAACGTGGAACAAGGGGAAGCAATGACCAGTTCTCAGGAGAATTGTAGGCTGTGGGCTTCAGTTGGGTTTTGTTCGAATTTTAAAGCTGTGACTGATAAATCTCCCCCCCACCCAGGTGCTGCCAGCAACTGCTGGGCAGGGGCTGGTGGCCGAGAACGATGGGACCCCCCACCCAGGGACCACTAGGGAGTGGGGGGCGGGACCCAGAGCCGGCTGAGTACACAGAATTTCACCTTCTTTTCCTGCTCCATCTTCATGGACCCTGTGACACACCGTGACCTGCATAAATTTCTAGCAGTATGTGCAGCCGATATTGCCATTTGGAAAATGCTTGGGTCTGGCCTTTGTGGGCCTCCTATTTTGTCTTTCTCTTACTTTTCATGACTTCTGCTGAAATGGGAAATTCAACGATGTTCCAGCCACTGCTTGAGCTCCCGGAGAGGTGCGTTAAGGATGACGGCAGAGATTTGTTCCAAGGGGCTTTGATTCCTGACATGCATCTCTCTAAATACCATCATTTAATAAAACAGGAAAACAAAATGAGATTTTCAAATTTTAAAACTTTCGGTAAAATTAGTGCACATTTTTAAAACTTTTAAAAATGAATCTGCTGGTTTGTTTGCACAGATTAGTGTGAAGCCCCAATACATCCAAGAGTAATTTGGGCAGAGGATTAAAAAGTATTTGAAAAGTCCCCTTGAGGGACTGGGGAAAAATATGGAAATATTAAACTTTCCCACCTGGGGAGTTCCTGATATTCTCACTAGCAGTAGGAACTATCGATTTAGAAGGTCTAGCCCTCGATCTTGGGGCTTGCCCTTATGAATCTTGTTACTGCAAAGGAGAGACTTAGCCTCCTGATAATGGTGCCTAAGAGTCTCCCCCAGAGAACCCCTTTTGTTGCTCAGATGTGGCCTCTCTCTCTAAGCCAACTCAGCAGGTAAACTCACTGCCCTCCCCCCTACATGGGACATAACTCCCAGGGGTGTAAATCTCCCTGGCAGTGTGGGACATGACTCCCAGGGATGAGCCTGGACCCGGCATCGCAGGATTGAGAACATGTTCATTACCTAAAAGGAAAAGAAAAATGAAACAAAATGAAGTTTTAGGAGCTAAGAGATCTCAAATGGAGTCGAGAGGTCACTCTGGAGGTTATTCTTATGCATTATATAGACATCCATTTTTAGCTTTTAGTGTATTAAAATAACTAGAAGGAAATACCTGAAACTGTTGAGCTGCAACCCAGTAGCCTTGATTCTTGAAGACAAGGGTGCAATTGTACAGCTTAAACGGTGTGACTGTGTGATTGTGAAAACCTTGTGGCTCACGCTCCCTTTATCCAATGTATGGACAGATGAGTGGAAAAATGGGAACAAAAAAAAAGTAAATGAAGAATAGGAGGAATGGGTTCTTTTGGGTGTTCTTTTTGACTTTTATTTTTATTTTTATTCTTTTTTTTTGCTGTAATGAATATGTTGAAGTGCTGATTGTGGTGACGAATACACAACTATGTGATGATACTGTGAACAATTGATGGTATACTTTGGATGATTGTATGATATGGGACTATATCTCAATAAAATTGCAAGGAAAAAACCCTATGTTTGCCTAGAAAGGTGAGATATATTGAATGTAGAATCAGGTAAAACAGAACAGGCATTGTGATCCCCTTTAAGAAATACATATGCACCTTAAAAGGTCTGAAAGGGTGTTTATCAGGTCTCAATGGTGGTCACTGCTGAATGGGGGATTTTTTTCCGTTTCTCTATCTTTCCCTCTCTCCCTCTCTCTCACACATACTTGCTCTATTCTCTACTTTTTCTACATGCATGTGTTGCGTAGTACTCTTATTTAATAAAATAAACACAATTAAATTGTTTCAGCATGCCATCTATGCCATGCCTAATACAACGTAGGTACTTAATAAATATTTTTCTTTTAATTCCCTCAGAAAATAACAGCAGGTAGCATTTATTAGGCACTTAGGATGTGCCAGCACTATATGAAAGTTTTATAGGTATGTATTATCGCTTTTAAATCCCAGAACAATGTTAGGAGGTGAGTACTATTATTCTCCCCTTTTACAGAGTGAGGAAATTAAGACAAAGAATAAGAACCAGGATGAGGCCCCAGAGCTAGCACATGGCAGAATCTGAGCCACCCACTGTGCAGTCCCCCCACTAAGTCACCCCCAGTCCCCCCACTAAGGAGCAATTTGACTATCAAATCAACCAACACCCCTTATGGCTGCTTTTCTCTTTCCCACCTACCAAAGAGAAGACTTGTCACAGTCTGGGAATTCCTCATACCAGTTATAAATCTGATCTGTAGCAAGATATCATAATGGTAGACCTGGAAAATGTTTATGAAATTAAAACCTGAGATTGGTGGATGTTCTAGTTTGCCAATGCTGCCAGATTGCAAAGCACCAGAGATGGATTGGCTGTTATAAAAGGGGGGTTATTTGATTACATAGTTACAGTCTTAAGGCCATAAAGTGTCCAAGGTAACACATCAGCAATCAGGTACCTTCACTGGAGGATGGCCAATGGTGTCCGGAAAACCTCTGTGAGCTGGGAAGGCACGTGGCTGGCTTCTGTTCTGGAGTTCTGGTTTCAAAATGGCTTTCTCCTAGGATGTTCCTCTCTAGGCTACAGTTCCTCAAAAATGTCACTCTTAATTGCTCTTATGGTGTCTGTCCTCTCATAGCTTCTCTGGAGCAAGAGTCTGCTTTCAAAGGCCATCTTCAAACTGTCTCCCATCTGCAGCTCCTGTCTCAGTTCCAGTGCATTCTTCAAAGTGTCCCTCTTGGTTGTAGCAAGCTCACTCCTTCTGTCTGAGTTTATATAGTGCTCCAGTAAACTAATCAAGGCCTACACTGAATGGGCGAGGTGGGCCACACCTCCATGGAAATTATCCAATCAGAGCCATCACCCACAGTTGGGTGGAGCACATCTCCATGGAAACACTCAAAGAATTACAATCCAATCAACACAGATATGTCTGCCCACACAAGATGACATCAAAGATAATGGCATTTTGGGGGACACAATACATTCAAACCAGCATAGTGGATGTTATGAATCCTTAACTATTCCTACAAGTGGAGGGGAAGAAAGAGCAGAGAACCTCAAGATTGCCCTTGTTTCATGGGGTGTGCTTTGGCATCTATGTTTTAATGGGGTCTGTGAGACATTTCTGGAGGTTTGTAACATTTCATGAGAGCAAGGAAAATAAACTTGGAAGACACCTGCGGGGGCTTGAATGGGGCCCAGTAGAGATACATCCAGGCCCTTAAAACCACAACCTGCGACGTCACCTCCCGTGCAAGTGCCATTACCTTGAGATGACGAGACCGTCCAGGGTCACTGGGGCAGGCCCTGAGTCCGATGAAAAGTGTCCTTGTAAGAGAAGGACAGAGGGTGATGGGAGGCAGATGGGCTCGAGAGAGACCCGGAGAGGAAGAGGCCCTGTGGGGTGGCACAGCCTCCAGCCGAGGCCCGCAGCCGGGGGCAACAAGGTGAGGACAGGCTCCCCACCCAGGGCCTCTGGAGGCCTGCGACACCCCGACTTCAGATTTCTGACCTCAGATCTGTGAGAGCACAAGCTTCTGCTGCGTCAGCCTCCAAACTGGCGGCGATTTATTACAGCAGACGTAGGAAACTCAACTTTGAACGGTTTTCTAATTGTCCATTTTTCTCCTTCCCAGAGTCTAAATCAAGTTACTCTCTCAAAATTTGCCAAAATTTCAGACATCAGAATTGACATGTTTTGGATTAAAACACCTGAGCTTCAGGGTAAAAAGAGAAGCACTCTCCCACATGAAATTGTACACTCTTTGAGCTACGACTGTGGGTAATTGGTCGTACTACCCCAGGATAGCGCTTGGCTCATTCTAGGTTCTCAATATTTGATTAGTAATTGAATGAAAAGATGGCAAAGTTCCTGGCTCTGGTGCCTCTCCAATTAGCTCATAAGAATTTGGGAAACAAAATCATCCAAGGCTAATTTGAAGCAGAGATAACCCATTTGTTGATTATGGAGTGAATTGTACAATGTAATTAATCTCTTAATGCAATTTGCTTATCATACTCTGTTCACAATTCATAGTCTTATTCATACCAAATACTTAAAGGATCATTGAGAACAAAAGATAGGGTTCAAACTGTTACTGCTATTGAATTGCTCCATAGAACATGGAGTAGTCATTATAATGCTTATAGAATAGAATAGAATAAAATACTAATTCAAACAGCAAGCAAACAAAGCTATGTAGCTATGTGTCCTTTCTATCAGCCAGCTATATTTTAGTGTTTGAGAAGAGTGGCATTTATACACTTCCAAATTACCTTCTCGGAATTAAGCTTTCCCTCTCTCTGCGGACTGAGAATAGATAGATGTGTGTCCAGAAATGAACCAGGCACTGCATTCTGCACATTTTTCCTTTTTAATTCACCCCCCCCCCGCCCTTCTAACTGATAATACTTTTAATTATTTTCTAGTCATGAAGGAACCTTAAAAACTTCTCAGGATAGGAAGAGCAGTTTTAGACGTGTGCAGTGTTTGGCCTGGGGCAGCCGCAGATGTTCTCATTTAACCTGCCGGTTTTCCCACGCAGGGCCTCGCACCCAAATGATCTCCACTCTGGCACTGTATTAGCTCACACTTCTCAGGGGCTGCAGCCATGCCAGGCACTAACCTAACCCCTCACTGTATTGACCCACTTCCGCCTCTCAGTCAACCCTGAAAGAGAGCACAGATTAAACCCATTTCATTGATGAGGAAAATGAGCCACACAGAGAGGGGTGACTTGCCCAAGTTCACAAAACTCACAGGTGGAAGAACGTACAGCCAGGCTGCCTGGCTGGAGAGCGCCGATTCTTACCCTTGACATTGGAAGGAGCAGAAACTTCCTTACAGCACCTGGAAGTACAGTGAGGAAGCCAGACCCATCGATGGAAGCTTGTATCTCTGGAATATGCTATCCCATTGCCAAGACATGCCTGGGTTTACCGATGGGAACTTTCTGGGTTGTCGTTATTTTAGCATTTGTAGGACAAACCTGCTTGGCAAGAAAATTATGAACCCTGCATCTGTTATTGGCTTCCATTGTTCCATTATGTAACAATTTGATCAAATGCCCAAAGCCTCAGACAATAGGTTCATTTATAGAATATTGCATTTTAGCCTGTGGCATTCTATAGCTGAATCATTCTTATAAAACAAATAAATACATCCCATCGACTTCAAAATCTTTTTCCCAGCCCTTCCCTTTGTAGGCCCAACGTGCTTTCCCACAAAGCATTTAACATGTGATGACAGAAAGCTTCCCCAACTCGTGAAACTGGAGATTGCATGAGAGATCTGGGGGCTGTTGGGGGCTGAAGGATGGCGACGTGGAGTGCCAAGTCTTTAGAATTCCTCACTCAGGTCAGTGGGAGCATGACGGGCTCCCCTCAAAGGAGCCCCAAGTTTCTGTGTCTCCGATGAGTCAGGCAACTGAGGGTGTCCCACGGGTAACTCGTTATTCCCTGTTCTCAAGAAACCGCCTTCTGAATAGGTGGGTCCTTCTGGTGGTGCAGTTTCCAGGCACTTCGTTCATTCATCCTCCTCGAGAAATGTGTTGTTGTTTTTTCCAATGCCAGGCACTCCACCGAGGACCCGAAATAAGAAGTAATGGGACAACATTCCTGACCTCGAGGTATTCCCAGTCTAAGAACAGTGGAACAGACAAAAGACACAGAGTCCTCAGGGTTGACAATGCCTTTAATTACCACCTGAGAGCCCACTGTAGGGGCAGCCTTGGCAGGTGCCTCACCCTGGAAGTGAAACATCTCCACGAATGACTCGGTGTTGAGCCTTCCAGGATGAGAAGGTTGCTAGGCCATCAGGAGGGCACAGGGCAGTCCAGACAGACGGAAGAGAGAGCACAAGGAGACACCCAGGCTTTGAGGGGGCAGCCAAAGGGTCATGGGGGTGAAGGGACAGGAAAGCAGCCAAGCCAGAAATATGGGGGGGGGGTGCACAGGGTCGGTGTCTGGAGACCCGGGAGTCGCAGCAGCCTGGGGGACCACCAAGTCTGCGATCCAAGTGGGTGCCACCAAGAGCTGGAGCTGAATGGAAAGATGGAGATGTTCTTGATGACTGTAGAGAATGTCGAGGGCTGGAGCCCAAAGCCAAAATGGCCTTAGACCAGCAGGGCAGCCAGTGCTGAGCTGGGGGGCCTCAGTGCCTGCCCCGCCATAACCCCTGCTGACCCTGCTCTGTCACCCCAATCTGCAATCCAAGTTTAAAGAAAGGGATGCGCTTGCTGTGCAAAGGCAACCTCACGCCGAGTCCCACCCAGCCCTTCCAACCAGTCGCTTCGCCAAAGTTCCACTCTACAGAAATCCTGAGCAACCACCAAGAACCAGGAGGACAAATGCAGAAAATGCAGTGGATTCCAGGACCTCAGGCTGGGTAATAATTTGTTTAACTTTTTATTTTGAAATAATTTCAAACTTATAGGACAGTTGCAAAAATAATATAAAACCCATACAGAGAACTCCAATATTCCCCTAACATACCCTATTTTAGTTTCCTGGTTGTCAAAACAAACACCATGCGATGGGTTGGCTTAAACAACAGGAATTTATTGGCTCACGGTTTTGAGCCTAGAGACGTCCAAAATCAAGGCATCATCAAGGCAATGCTTTCTCCCGGCATCCGTGCTGGCTGCCACTGTCCTGGGCCCTGGGCTCCTCTGTCACCTGGCCATGCACATGGCGGCATCTCCTGGCCTTTCCCTTCTCTCTTCATATGAAGGATTCCAGTAACCCTGATTGAAGTCCAATCGGATATTGCTGACAGGGCGGCGCAGGAATGAGACACAGACACGAAGTGAAGAGTTAAGGGAGCAGGGGACCCACTAGCATCCTGTGCTAAGTGGATACTAGTACACCTTTGCTCCAGGTATTTATTTGTTCCCACAGATAAAAGGTCCCAAGGCACACAGAGGACCCCAGGTGCATTTGTTTACATCCTGTTTGCATATCAGAAGGGATAATCTAGGTTCAGGACAATGGTTAACCTTGTCATCACAGCCACAAGACACATCTTTACAGGGCGTGCCTGCGCGGCATTCTATGCAGCCAGAGGGAAGTTAGCAAAACAGGGAAGTCAAGGACAGACCATCCAGGACTTGCAGCTTCTTGTATCAACAATGCGGGGGCTGCCCTGGGCAGTGTTCCGTCCAGGCAAGACTTGATGTTCCGCACCCCCGAGCACGTCAAGGGCGCACTCCCGGCTCAGGCTAGTTTCCCACGATCGGATTGGTTCATTTGGTCCCCACCTTAACTGCAGTCCCATCTTGAAGAGATCTTATTTACAATGGGTTCACACCCACAAGAATGGATTAGCTTTAAGAGCATGTTTTCCTGGGGTACCTAGCTCCAAGCCACCACAACCCCTACCCAGATACCCCGATTTTCCAACTTTTAACATCTGTTTATATCTATCTGTCTGTCTATCCATCCATCACCATCTATGTATATATTAGTTTCCAGCTAAAACAAATACCATGCAATGGGTTGGCTTAACAACAGGAACTTTTTGGCTCATGGTTTCATAGGCTAGAATGGGTGTCTTCTGGGTGACCAGCAATTTCTGGGGTTCCTTGACTTTTCCATCTCAGGGCAATGCATTTAGGACATCTCCTTTCTCCTCTGGGTTCAGTTGACTTCGAGCTACTTGCTTGTGCTGTGGCTTCTTCTTCCATGTCCAATTTCCTCTGCGTATAAGGACTTCAGCCATGTTGGATTGAAGCCCACCTTCATTCGGTTTGGGCTCACCTTACTAATAACATCTTCAGAGTTCATATTTACAAATGGGTCCACACCCACAAGATCAAGTGTTGGGGATTGAACATGCCTTTTGTGGGAGACATGATTCAATCCCCAGAACTGTCTACCTATTTGCTAAACATTTGAGAGCAGGTTACGTACACCATGCCCCTTGAACACATAATACTTCCATATATATTTCCTTAAAAAAAGAACATTCACTTGTGTAGCCACCTTGAGTACAATTATCAAGTTCAGAAAATTTATTATTAATATAAAGCATATAGTCTGTACTTCATTTTTTTTTCAGTTGTCCCAGTAATGTCTTTTTGGACATTTTCTCCTCATGATTAGTTCCAATCCAGGATCACGTATTGCATTTAATTGTCATTGTCTTCTTAGTCTGTCTCTCTCTTTTTTAAATATATATACAGCACAAGAGTTCCCATCTCAACTGCTAAGTCTGGGTAATAATTGATAATCATCATAACCAATAGTGACTGAGGGCTTGCTCAAGCATGTTATGTTCTTAAATCTTTATATGATCCTGCAAGGAACTCTGTACTGGACAGTCATTTATACTGTGGTGGTATTTGTTTGTTGTTGCAGAGATTGCTTCACTTCCAAAATTAACCACTGTTAAAATTTAGCAGCCTTAAAGTGAAATAGTGACACATTCCAAAGTAATTTGGGCAGATAATAAAATATATTTTTACAGCTTCCCCCACC
>PVKY010005834.1:0-16804 GCA_004027775.1 Bradypus variegatus
GCCACTGGGGCATTAGGGCAGGACAGACTGTCCCAAAGCCACCAATGGGTAACCAGCCCATCAGTTGTCTTTGAGCCCCACTGTCCCTGTCCTGCAGCCCAGAGCCTGTGACCTGATGACTCTGGTATGGGCATGGGCTCTTCTGCCTCCTGGCACAATGGAAAATCACCCCCACCCCATTCTCATCCCTGTGCTTCCCGTGGAACTGACCCCAGACCTCCCTGTCCAGTCCTGCCCAATTAGTCCATTTCTCTGGACACAGCGAGTGCTTCAAGGACAGGCAGGTGACACAAATGGGGCTTGGTGCTGAGCTGTTGAATTGGAGCCATGCAGAGAAGTCTCCTTTCTCTGGAACTGCTGAGAGGATGGGACATGAGCTCTCTTGTCACCACAAACTGGAGGGCCAAGTCAAGAGCCGGAGTGAGACTAACTCCTGAAGCCATTGCTTGAGCCTCTGCACGTGGTTTTGAAGCCAGATACAGCCGTTGAAGAACCTGGACTGGAAAATTGGATTCTTTGCTTAAGCCAGACTGAATTGGGTTTTCTGTTCTTTGCAGCCAAAAGCATCCTGACAAACAGTCCCCACAAGGAATATGGAATGAATGCAGCAGGGTTAGACTGGTTTAACAGGAAAGACAAAAGGAAAACAGTGGTTTGAGTGGGAGGAAGAGGGGTGAGGAACCAATGACCAAGAGAAGGCAGTCACCAAGCCCTGACTCCACCAAGGGGCAGACGGGGCCCTGCCCCTGTGCTGGGGTGGGTTACTGGGGTGTTCCTGAAAAGTTCTGGTTCCCGGGATGAGGAAACCAGCCCAGCCATGTATCTTTGTCAGCAGGACTCTTGTCCTGGTTTGTCATTTAAAATTGAGGGAATAGTCCAGGTGCATGATGGGGCTGTTATGGGGTCACAGGAGATGATGCAAATGAGAGGGTGGTGAGACCTGTTAAACTCAATGAGTTAAGTGGCTGGATTTTGATGGGGAGGTTGAGGACAGGGTCAGATGGTTCTCCCCACTCATGGAGTAGGGAAGGACATAGAGGAACTGGGGGGAAGGAGAGTTGCGATGTCTCAGAAGCCTGGGTTCCTACAGAGCAGGACTGATTCATCACAGCCTGGAGACGTACCCATTCAAATCATGGCCCTTGGTCACCTCCGCCAGGACATCCCACCTTACGCCACCCATGAGCCTGAGTCTTCGGTCCTGTACCCAGAGAAGGATGTGCTGTCCCAGCCTCCAACCCCTGGGCTCACAAGGAACATTTACTCCACCTCTGACTTTGAAAAACATTCTTGGACATCTGCCCCCTGACTTGAAAAGCGGAGGCTTGGTCACCTATTAGTGGGAAAATTTCCCCAGTCTCACTTTGGCTTGGCTCCTGCTGGCACCTGCTGAGAGGGGTCCCTGCCCAGGTGGGGTGTGTGCAGAGGTGGGTTCACCAACAAGCTGAAGAAGTTTAAGCCTCATGGTCCATCACCAGCACAAGGCCCTATGCCTAATTTCACATTCTTAAAGAGGGTCTTCAGAATTGCACAAGAAATTTGCACCCAGCCTTCTGCATGGTTTCCTGAGAGCTGGGGTTCTGCTTCACCTCAGCCTTCTCCATTACCAGGGGCCCCACAGAACGCAGCAGCTGTGTGTCTCTTATGAGCCCAATGGGTGCAAAACCCCACACCCTGGTCTGGGTACAGCCTCTCCTTGAGTGTCCCTGGCTGCCTTGGAAGCCTGGGTCAGCCCTAGACTTCGGCTCCCCTTCGGACTTCCAGCCTCCTTCATGAGGAGCCACGGGCACGGTCAGGCTGCAGGGGACAGCTCCCTTCTCCCCAGGGCCTCCCCACTGCACCTCCTTCTTACTGTCTTTAGAAGCCTCGTGCCACCCCAACCACGAAGGAGACACCCACTTCCTGCTCACAAAGTCACCACCAGTCTTGATGGACGATTCTTCCAGAAGCCCCTTGGACTTTGTGGAGGGCAAGCGTCCCTCCCCTGGAGGGAGCGGCCCTCGGCACAGATGTACCCCACCAACTACTGCTCTCCTGCCCTCCCCTCACCCCACAGTCCTCCCGTGTGTCCTGGGGAGTAGAAGGACGGGGATGGAGGGGCCAGTTCCACCAACTCTCAGGAAGTCACTGGCTTCTCTCTTTCCAACGTACAGAACTCGGCATTTAATAGTTCCAGCTGCAGGCCCTTGTTCTGATTCCATGGCTGCAGGAAAAGTTCCACTCCACACCTTATCACAGCAGAGTGAACATGTGTTTTGGAACTGGGTTACATGATCAGCACAGGGTATTGCCACACACTCTTTTTTCACTTGTTTTATTTTTAATTTAAAAAGTCATCCACCTTGTTATAGTATATTTTAGAGAAACAAAAATAAGATGGGGCAGAACCTACTCCTCTAGAAAAACCATTATTAACATTTTAGTTAGTTTCCTTCTGCCATTTCATCACAAGTAAATTTAAAAATTTTTTATTATATTTTTATTTTATTGTGGTAACAAATAATATGTATATATATTTCCCATTTTAACCATTTTAAGTGTACAGTTCAGTGGTATTAATTGTACTCACAATGTTGTACTACCTTCACCATGATCTGTTACCAAAACTTGTTCATGACCTAAAACAGAAACTCTATACCTATTAAGGTCAAGCACAGTTTTTGTTTTAAATTCAGCTTTATTGAGATATAGTCACATATCATACAATCATCTGTGGTGTACAATCAATGTTTACGGTAAAGCACAGTTTTTAATTATAAAAATAGTACCAACCCATTATAGAAAATTTTAATTTTTTTTGTCTGTATTCTGCACTTTTGGAAGATTTGTGTTTCTTTTATTTTAGTGGTGAACCATATTTTTTCTTTTACTTTAAATTTTTTAATAACAGCAAATTATATTTTACAGCATATGAATCTCTTAATAAAATCTCTTTAATGACTTCTTAATATTTGATACATGTATTTTACATTCCCATGTTTTAACCTCCAGCTTTCCTTCTGGTGACATACAAGACTCTAAACTTCCCCTTTCTACCACATTCACCCACCATTCAGCACTGTTAGTTATTCTCACACTAACATGTTACCATCACCTCTGCCCATTTCTAAATGTTTAAGTTCAACCTAGGTAAACATCCTGCACATGTTAAGCAACCACTCCCCATTCTTTAGCCTCATTCTATATCCTAGTAACCTATATTCTGTATTTTATATCTATGAGTTTACATATTATAATTAGTTCATATCAGTGAGATCATACAATATTTGTCATTTTGTGTCTGACTTATTTTGCTTAACATAATGTCCTCAAAGTTATGCATGTTGTCACATGCTTCAGGACTTCATTCCTTCTTACTGCTGAATAATATTCCATCGTATGTATATGCCAGATTTTGTTTATCCATTCATCGGTTGATGGACACTTGGATTGTTTCCATCTTTTGGCAATTGTGAATAATGCTGCTATAAACATCAGTTTGTAAATGTCAGTTTGTGTCCTTGCTTTCAGATTTTCCAGGTATATACTAAGTAGTGGGATTCTGGGTTATAAGACAACTCTATCCTTAGCTTCCTGAGGAACAGCCAAACCATCCTCCACAGCAGCGGTACCATATTATATTCCCACCAGCAGTGACTGACTAAGTGTTCCAATTTCTCTACATCCTCTCCAATACTTGTAGTTTCCTGTTTGTTTAATAGCTGTCATTCTAGTAGGTATGAGATGATATCTCATTGTGGTTTTGATTTGCATTTCCCTAATAGCTAGTGAAGCTGAGCATCTTTTTTTATTCAATTTTATTGAGATATATTCACATGCCATATAATCATCCAAAGTGTACAATCAATTGTTCACAGTACCATTATATAGTTGTGCATTCATCAAAACCACTGCAAAACAAATATAAGAATAAAAATTAAAGTAAAAAAGAATACCTAAAACATCCCATCCCCCCCCAATTCCTCCCTATTATTCATTTAATTTTTGTCCCCATTTTTCTACTCATCTGTCCATACACTGGATAAAGGGAATGTGAACCACAAGGTTTTCACAATCGTGATTACGTGATCACACAGCATAAGCTATATAGTTATACAGTCATCTTCAAGAATCAAGGCTACTGGATTGCAGTTCAACAGTTTCAGGTATTTCCTTCTAGCTATTCCATACAATAAAAACTAAAAAGGAATATTTATGTAATGCATAAGAATAACCTCCAGAATGTCCTCTCCATTCCATTTGAAATCTCTCAGCCCCTGAAACTTTGTTTCATTTCTCTTCCCCCTTTTGGTCCAGAAGCTTTCTCAATCCCTTGATGCTGGGTCCAGGTTCATCCCTCGGAGTCATATCCCATTTTGCCAACGAGATTTACACCCTGGGAGTCATGTCCCACATAGGGAGGAAGGTAGTGAGTTTGCCTGCCAAGTGGACTTAGAGAGCAAGGCCACATATGAGCCACAAAAGAGGATCTCTGGGGGTGACTCTTAGGCATAATTATAAGTAGGCTTAGCCTCTCCTTTGCAGTAACAAGCTTCATAAGGGCAAGCCCCAAGATCGAGAACGAAGCTGAGCGTCCTTTCATGTGCTTTTTAGCCATCTGTATTCCCTCTTTGGAAAAATGTCTATTCATATATTTTGCCCATTTTTAATTGGGTTGTTTGTCTTTTCATTGTTGAGTTATAGGATTTCTTTATATATTCTGGATAGCAAACCCTTATCAGTTATATGATTTCCAAATATTTTATCCCATTGAGTCGGTAGCCTTTTCACCCTTTTGACAAAGTCCTTTGAAGCACCAAAGTATTCAATTTTTGAGGAGTTCTCATTTATCTATCTTTTTGTTCATTGCTTGTGTTTTGGAAGCAAAGCCTGGGAAACCACCACCTAGCACTAGGTCTTGGAGATGTTTCCCTACATGTTCTTCTAGGAGTTTCATGGTACTGGTTTTTATATTTAGGTCTTTGATCAATTTTGAGTTAATTTTTCTATAAGGTATGAGAGAAGGGTCCTCTTTCATTCTTTTGGATATGGATATCCAGTTCTCCCAGCACCATTTTTCGAAGAGACTGTCTTGCCCCAGTTAAATGGACTTAGGAGCCTCATACGCTCCATTTTAATGCCAAACAAAATTAGCTTCCATTACATACCACAAATCCATGTTTTTGGGTCACTGCTACTCCTGTGCTACTCTTCATCATGACAAAATGTTGGTCCAGTGGATTAAAATGTGCTCATGACTGGACATTCATAAAGGGGCTTTCTCTTCTCATCATTCATGTCTTTTGCCCATTTCATGCCCAGTTTATGGCATGGCCTCGCCATCATTCTCTTGCTGAATGGTCAGCCCGCTCAGCTCATCTTATCAGGCCTCTTGCTCGGTCCTGGCCACCCAGTCCCCAGCCGTGGGCCACCATGGGAGCAGCCTCCTTACCACCGACATACTACTTTGGAGCACCATGGGAGCTCATGAATCTCACTGACAGATCCCCCTACTTTGCTCCCTAAAGTCACCTTCCCCACTTCTTAGCAGACCCGGTGCCTTCATCTCAGGACGTGTGGGTACTGCCACACTCTTGGCCAGCTGGAGTGGAGGCCCCAGTTTAGACAAAGCCCAAGGGTCATGATATTAAGGGTCTGCAGTGAAAGGCTCCAGACAAACTTGACCGGACCTTGAAAGGGAAGAAGAGAAAGGGCAAGACTTGAGCACATGCTCCTCAGTGCTGCCACCAAGTGATGGAGGCCTCCTGGCCCTTGGGGAGCAGGCCCTGGCCTGGTCTCTGTCTCAGTGCATCCCCAGCTGGCACCTGTGCCTGGGCAATGGCCACACACAGAGGAGCTTGGATGGAGTGATCGAGGCTCATCCCAAGACCAGAGCCGTTCCCAGAAACTGGTCCTTCCAGGAGTGTGTGCCTGCCAGAGAAGGCCGGAAGAAATGCCCTTGGATGACAGGCGGGGTAGGTGGAGTGTAGGGCTTCTTAAGAGGCAGAATATTTGGGAAGGAGCCAGTAGAAAAGGAAAGGCTGGAGGGGAAGACTAGGGAACCTGGTTCCTGCATTGGCAATGGGGATGGATCCAGGCAGGGAAGGAGGGGAGGCCCTTGTAAGAGGATTAAGGTTGAACAAGGCCTGAGAGGAGGCACATTTGTGGGTTTGGTAGCTGCAGATTCTGGGAGTTTCCGTGGGAGGTTTCTGTTTGCTCAGTAAGGTAGGAAGTGAGGTCATCTTCTGAGGGTAGGGGTGGTGGCGAGGAGAGCACTAGTTTATTGAGTGACTATTATATTCTAGAAACTTCACTAATCCCTTCACCTGCAAAAGCTCATTTAACACCTTCACCGACCTTCTGAGTTAGGTACGTGTCTGGCTGTGATAATTTCCACCAAAGTTCAATGGGCACTTAAGAGTGAAAAACAATGCAGGCTCCTCCATATAGCAAAATAGTAACAGTTTATTAGGGAATTTGCAAACCTGGAGCTGGCTCTTGTCTCAGAGTAGCATTCCAGGCAGGCTATCCAGGAGGTAAGAACAAGGATGGCACAGAGCCAAGTGGGGATTTGCAAGATCATAAACATGTTTCTTTGAAATTACTGATATGTAACAAGAGTGGTTTAGTGCTGACAGTTATGGTGCTTAGGAATGTGTACAGGAACTTGTACTTTACCATGCACCTACAGGGAAGGGTTTTTGTTTGTTTGTTTGTTTTGTTTTGTTTTGTTTTTGCCTTATCTAGGAATTTATGGCTTTTCTGGTTTATGGCCTCACAGGTAGGAGTATACCCCTTTTACAGAGGGCAACATCAAGGCTCAGAATTGTCACTCAGTTACTAAATGACAGAATTTTCCCAAACTCTTAAACACGGCTCCATTACTAATAAGGAGGCAAAAACTGATGTGACCAAGGCCCCGAGGAAACGGAATTAGCCTAGGCCAGCAGAAGGCAAACCTCTTCCTCTGAGGCAGGAGGTAAGATGGGAGAGGAGGAGTCCACAAGCTTTTAGTGGGCAGAAAAGGCTGTCAAAGAGTTTCCCTTCCTGTGTCCTTGTCCTTAAGGAAGAGGCTGGCCGGGTGTCTGCCAGGTGTGGAGTCTGATGAAGATTCTAGATGGCCTTCATGAGGGTGGGGGTCATAAAGGGAGCAGCAAGGGGCCCAGAGGATTGCTTAGGAGGAAGGGGGCCCTCCAGGGAACCCCAGATCTCCTAGTTGTTCAGCCTCCAAGGGCCCAGAATTCCTAGATATGGAGACCCTGAGGAGAGGGCCACTCTCTGTGTCAGACATCCTCAGATCTCGAAGATGCAGCATGCAGCCCAGGAAGGGAACAGGAAACCAAATAGCCCTCGGACCTGAGGAGATGTCACAGGGCTGGAGGTGGGCTCAGGAAAGCAGGAGGGTGCCAGGCTGCAGCTTCAGAGACCCAGGACCCACAGCATGTCCACCATTGCTGGGGTGAAAGCCACTTCTTCCCTGCCAGGGCAGGCCCCCAGCACCAAGCCAAAGCCCACTGGGGTTGTGGATGACTTGGATTTGTCTGTTTGGAAAATGTATAAAGGGATGACCAGCTAGCGTGGAGAAACCAGCTGTTCCCACAAGGATGGAAGTCCTTGCATTTGCACAGGCCCCAAGATGCATGGTTGTTATTTTCTCTAGTGTGGTTCAGCAGTTCCGACCCAGGAGCCCAGGAGGGGATTGGGACTCAACCAGAGCATCGATACAACATAGGGTGGAAGGAGGATTTAGGGTATTGGGGGAGAAACTGGTAAAAAGCCTTAGACACCAGGAGGAAAACGAGATGTCAAGGGACTGGTGGTCTTGGTGACGCTGCTGAGCTGCGTCCTGTGAAGCTGTCCGTTAGGTTCAGAGCCATTCACAAATCCACACCATGCAGCGAGTCAAAGTTTAAGTATAAAGTTTAAGATTTATTAGAGAAAGAAAGCAAGTGGGAGCCAGCAGAAAGGAAGAAAAAGATAATGGCTCCCACTCTCTATTTGAGAGCAGCATTTTTTAACGACAAAAGGAATCCACATTGGGTAGGGTGTCTGCTGTGATGTTCTGTGCCTCGATTGGGTAAGTGCCTATCTAGTTTTGGGCTGATTGGTTGGTAGAATTCTGAGACAGTATTCTTTTAAGGAAAGCAGCTGTGTTATCCAGCTAGGGAGAGCAGGCCTTTTTGGTTGTTCATCTTATGGGCATATCTGACCTTGCCTTACCCGCCTTTGAGGGGCTACTATGGCTGGAACAGCCTTGAACAGCCTTCATTCTTTAGTGTATGGGGCACCTGTTTTCTGTGAGATAAGCTGTGGGGCCCCTGCGTTAGAAACTCCTTCTACATGTTAGTTTCTTCTTCTGGGATCTCACACTGTCCTCCCCAGGTTCTCCTTCAGCCTCGCTTACCCAGAACCTCCTACTTCACCTCCTGACACTCGCACTGACGAGGTCAGCCCCCTCAAGTGGTAGGGGATAGATGAGTAGAACCAGAAGGAAGGGGTATTTTCTCTACATTCTCCATCAGCTATAAGATCCCTGTACTAGACACGTCAATCACAGGCCCTAAGACTGACCCCAACTGAGGGAAAAGGCTTCACCATAGCCCCTCCTGAAAGGGAACCCCTTAAGCAGCCATATTTTGCTGCCCCATAATCCTGCTATCACCCAACCTCAGCTGATTGGATAAAGAATGGCACCTGACTCAAGCCCAGCCAATCCATTGGTTGATGTGCGACCAATGATGCACCCTGATGCAAAAAGATAAATTGAACCAACCAGATTCTTTCTCTTGAAAATCCGCACAGCAAACTCTGAGGATGGCTCAGTTCAACAGCCTCCGATGAATTTAGATACATGGATTGGGAGGAACCTGTAGAATCTGGCAATAATGGGTCATGGAGGTGGAAGTTATGAGGCCGGAAAAGATAATCCAGGGAGATGGGTGAGGAGTGGAGTCAGTATGATGGACCAGTTCACGGAGACAACAAGGTCTTCAAATTGTTGAGACCTTCCCAGAACTGGCCAAGATTCTGAAAGAGCAGAACCCCGAGCTTCCTCCCAGCACCTATAATGCTGTGTCCCCATGTGCATATACCCTTACAAAAAAACCCACTACTGGAATAACCTATGTAGGTCTCTTTACTTGTACCAAAAAGAAGCTGCGTAACAGCCACTCTCCCTTGAGCTGAATAAGTAAACATGAACTAATTCTTCCTATTTAATTCTGATTTTCCAACATTCTTTCATTGTGTCATAATATTGTGACACATTATATATGAGCTCTTTTTAGTCGCTACTCCTCCTACTGAAACGTAGAGTCTAATTCCCATCTTCTCCCCTTGAGTGTAGGCTAGCATTTGCAACTTCCTTGACCAATAAAATATATTAGAAGTGACATTCTAGGACTTCTGAGGCTAGATTATCATAAGAAGCGTTGCAGCTTCTGTCTGAACCTTGTAGACACTCTCTGGCACCGTGAGCCACTGTTTAAGCAGTCTACCATGAGACTCTTGTGCTGAAGAGACCATGTGTTGATGGTATCAACTGAGCCTAACCTTCCAGCTATTTGCTCCAAGTTGCCAGATGTGAGCAAAGTCTTCTTGAGCCCTCCAGCTATCTAGCAGCTGAATACCACCAAGCCATCTGTCAATGCTATATGAAACAGAAGAATCACTCAGCTGAGCCCTGCCCAAATTTGTGTCCTGAAAAATCATAAGTTATAATAATAAAAAGATGGCTTGTATACCCAGAACAAACCTCAAGTTAGAAAGACCTCAAAACCTTTGCTGAGATTTTTGAAATATCCCAGGTCAGCAACTCACAGGTGGTTTCGGGGGGGGGGACTTTTCCCAAAAAAGGTAGACTGGACAGGTGTTGTTTAGCCTGTCTTTCTAGGAGCAAAGTCTGATTTTCCTTTGGGTACTCATTCATCCCCCACTCTCAATCCATGTAGTTTGTATGGAGCTAACTCCAGCCCCAGCTTCAGGGTTTGTGACCCATGCCAGTTCAATGAGGGTTTGCTAGAAGTGGTGAGAGGGAGACACTTCTTTACTAAGTGTCAGTATAGAAAACCAGTGCTGCTGGTAACCATCTTTGCCACCATATGGGAAGAGCCTGCCTGAGAATGAGTCATCAGTGCAACACCAAGGAAAGCAGAAATGGAATCTCGAAAAAGAATGATTGCTAACACGTGCTTTGGGCACTTAAATGAGGCAAGCTCATGAGCTTCATCAAAATGGCTACAGTGGACACAACTGGCTTGTCATCTTCTATGATTCCTCCCCCATTGACATCAGTAATTGGACTAGGGGTGGGTCCCTGACTCAAATTGGGTCAATGAGAACCCTTTGCTGAGGAATTTATAATTAGGATCAAGACATTCCAACCCATCTGTCTACTCTCTTGGACAGACAATATTTAAACATGAGTTGTTGCAGCAGTTATTTTTCTATCACATCAACTAGGAAACAGAACTGGTCTACAAGAGAGAAAGAAAGGGAGGGAGGGAGTAGGAGAGAGAGAGAAGGCAAAACAGATGTGCTGAAAGGAAAGAAAGCACTGCATCCCTGGACTTGTGTCCTTATAGTATCTTCTCCTTTCTGCTTAAGTTCTCTCTAGTGAGTGCCTGCTACTTACACATGAATGAGTCCTAATTAACCCAAACTTCTCTAGAGTACTTCAGTGCTGTCTCCCTTTTGTTATAGGTCTACCATTGCCCTGGGCGTATCTTACCTTCAGGATGACACTAGGTTTCATGTTCTAGGTCAACACCAATCAACTGGTTGTGCCTGTCTGGAGTACTATGATGGCGAAGATTCTGAGGCCACTTCTGGGCTCCAGAAGGAAAAAAATGCATGTGTCGATTAGCCATGTCTGCCCTGAGCTTGGAATGGGAAGGAGCTGAATACTCACCAAGTGTATTCTCTGTCCTTGTCACACATCCTTCTCCTTCCATATTTCCCTCTTATACAGTGCCCAGCTTAGCACCTCATCACAGCCCCTTCTGTGACTGTCCCTATGTCCTCTTAACTTCCCCTCGGTTACCATGGAAGTAGCCCTGCTCTGCTGTGAGTTGGTTTGCTCTGCCTAGCCTTTGCTCCCACTCCAAGAGGCTTGGGTGGGACTGACCGCATCCCCAATTCCAGTGATACACCTTGACTGGATTAAGTCACTCAGTGTATTCCTCGGTGTATACCTTCATCCACATTAGTTGGTTCAGGGAGTTTTTTTGTTTTGTTTTGTTTTGTTTTTTTGTTTGTTTTGTTTGTTTGTTTTGCTATTATAACTCAGAGCAATGAAAAGTGAGGAGATGAGAAGACACTTGCCAGAGTTTTGGAAAAGGAAAGCTTTAAGCCCTCTTCCATATGAGCTATCAGAAAAACCGCCCTCTCTTCCGGTTAGTGTGGTATGAAGAAGTGAGGTCTGGAACTGCGTCCATAATGGCAACACCATCTGGAGCTCAAAGATGAAGCCAACTCTGCAGAAGGCAAAGAGAAGGAGTGGAAAGACACTGGGTACTTGGGGTTACCTGTGGCACCCAGGTTGCAACCACAAGACTGGGAAACAGATAACAGATTTGTCACATTTGGCTTAGATCTGTGATGATTCAGTCCCTGGGGCTGGGCACCATCCTGCCCTGAACCAAATTTGGATTCTACTAGGAAGACAGTGGGGACAATAAGATAGTGCGTGGGTAACTCAACGTGTCTGTCACACACTCTACCTCTGGATGTTTCAATTAGAAAAGCCAACTGTAGAGCTAAAGTCAGTTTGAGTTGGAGTTTTGTGTTGCTTGGACCTGTAATCATCTTTAATTGTTGCACCCATGAGAGCCAGTGCCCCCACTTGGGCTCTGGGTCCTGCACCTCTCACTTTCTCAGGATGTCACTCCTGAACTTAGCCTCTGACCCTCCTGCATCATCAGTTTCCCTCCCTCTGTTCCCAACACACAAACATGCCTTAGAAACAGTGGTTCTGAACCATGGCAGCACATCAGAATTACCCTGGAAAGCTTTTAAGATCCTGTTACCTGGGCCTGTCCCAGATATACTGGCTCAGATAGTCTGGGGAAGGAACTGGGCATTCGTTGCTTTTTCAAATGCCCCGGTTCTAATGGGAAGTCAGGATTGAGAATCATTGCTAGAAGAATCACTCATCTTCAAAAGAAAAAGACTACCTCCTTGCTGCCAGATCCGGTGACCACTTCTCTGTCTTCCTCTTTTTCAGCCTCTTAGCAGCATATGATACAATTGGCTTTCAAGAAACACCCTCTCCTTGGTCTTCTCAGACCTCCTTGACTGAGCTTTGCTGAATCGGTTTCTGCGTGACTTCTAAATTTTGGAGGGGCATGGCTTTCTCCCTCTTCTCTTGTCTACACTCTGCCCAGTGAGTTCAGCAGTCCCCTGGCTTAGCCGCCCCACTGGGCTGGGTAGCTCCCAGGCACGCCCCGGCCAGCCCTGAGCCTATTCTCAGCATGGCTGTCTAAAGGGCATCTCAGACTTAGCATTTCCAGACCACAACGCCCAAACCCGTTATTCCCCCAAAGCCAAAATCCATCCTATGCCCTGACATCTCTCCCTCCCTCCCCCATTCCTACCTCTCCCTCCTCCAACAAACTAAACTCTTTCTAACTTCCGGGCCTTGGCCCCTGTCGGTTCCCTCTGCCCAACCGTGCCTGTCTCAGGTCTCAGCTCAAACGTCACCTCCTGTGAGTGCTTCCCCCACTGCCCCCCTTTTTAAGGTAAAGACTCCTTCTCCCTCCCTCAGTTAGCCTATTTTAGTACCTTCATAGCACTCATCATTGTTGGGAATTATATTATGTATTTGTTTATTTATTTGCTCCCACACTTGATTTTAAGTTCCAAGAGGGCAAAGAAGGTATCTTGCTGGGGCTGTACCCACAGTGCCTAGTATCCAGGTACCTAGCCCACAACTGAAACTCAAAATTATTTATCGAACGAAATAAAATAACAAACGTAGGCCAAGGAAAGATGGAGGAAGTAGGAAGGGCCTAGTCTTTTAAAGGCAAACAAACAAACAAACAGGATGGGGGTTTGGCAAATACTACCCCTGACACCCGCCCGATCCCAACCCTGGCCTGGCGCCGTCATTGAAGGGTCCCGTTCCCCAAACCCCCGACGCCAAGTCCCTGCGGGTCGCCTGCCTCCTCCCCGGCCTCTCGCCCGCCACTCTCTGCCCTCGGCCGGGTCGGCTTTCCGGAGCGGCGCTGGGCCGTGGGCACGTGGCTCCAGCCGTGGAAGCCAAGCCGGGGCGTCCGGGGACCAGTCGAGCCGGGATGGGGCCGGGCAGGGGCGGTAGGAGGCGAGTCCCCGACGGCGACCGTCGGCCCTGCAGCCCTGCAGCCCTGCGCGGCTACAGAGGCAGACTCGGGACCGTGGCCGAGGAGAGTGACTGTGTCCACCGGGGAGGCCTTCGGGGCTGGCACGGGGGACAAAGTGTCTGTCAGCACCGTGGGGACCCGGAGGGAGAGCCCCCACCATTGCCCCAGGACAGTCGGGCCGGGAGTCACGGCGGGCGCTGGGAATGCGAGGGGGGCAGGGTGGAGGCGGAGGCGGGAGTAGGAGGGACCGCCCCCCAATTACTAAGCCCTCCCTCCGCCTCCAGGAGGAGGACTTCGAGGTGACGCCCCGCCCCCCGGCGTGGGCGGGCGCTGCGGCTGCGCGTGCGCGAGGCGGCCCCAGCTCCGGACCCGCCGTTCTGCCGCGGAATGCAGCGGACGCTGCCGTGGGGCGCCCCTGTCCGCGCCCCCTGCTTCCAGGGCCTGATGGGGCGGGGAGCCCAGTGCTGCAGGAGGTGGGTAGGGGGCACGGAAAGGGGATTGGTGAGGGAGGACCCGATGGAGGGACCCATGAGGGGAGGGGGAAGGGCTGCCCTAACCAGAGGGTCCGGTGGGGCTGTTGGGAGGAGGGGCGATTCGTGGAGGAGGGAGGGGCTGGTGGGAAAGAAGAGGGCTACGAAGCAGAGGGGCGGGGGAGGCAGGCTCCTGGGGGCCAGCATGGAGGCGGTGGACATGGGGGCCGGCCCCAGGGATCTGGTTATTGCTCCTCCTTTCTCTTCCCTCTAGTCCTGCCCTTGGGCGCCCTCCAGCCTCAGCTGTTGAATTGGGGCCACTGAAGGGAAGGCCGGTGACTCCAGCCTAACAGGCAGGGGCAGCCTTGGATGGAAGGAGTGGGCAGGGACTTCTTCCCTGGGGGAAGAGGGTAAGACAGACCAAGAGGCCAGTGACTGGCCCTCCAGGTCCAAGATGCCCCCACCCCAAGTCTGAGGAGACCAGAGGGGAGAGACTGGGGTGTTGGGAGGCAGGACCCCCTGTTGCCCCTCCCCACCCAGCATAGGTCATCTGGCAGGTTAGCCACTCTCTGCTCCATGCTCAGTGCCAGGTGGAGACGGAAAGGCAGCCAGTGAGCAGCTCAGGAGGTGGGATCACGGCTGGTAGCCCCCAGAAGCCCACCTCCCCCATCTGCCTGCTCCATTTTCTGGTGGCAAAAGGGCTGCCTGGTTCCTGCCAGAGAAGACCAGCCCAGGATCCGCCCCCTGCTACCCTTTCTGCTCCCCAAAGGATGAGGTTCCTCCATCAGGAACCCCCTCCTGTCTCCATCTCTGCCCCTGCCCGGGTGGAGTGAGTATTTCCCAGGGATACCCCGCTGCTTGGACTCCGAAAACCTCAAGGAGCTTGATCCCAACCTGCGCTACTGAGGCACCAAACAAGTGAACCAGAAGTCCCGCTTGCCCTCCCTGTGAGCCGCCTCTCCCAGCCCACAACCCCCTCTGGGGTCTGCTTTCCCTCCTCAGCCCAGGCCACCTCATCTTTCCTTCTGCAGTAGCAGCCAGTGGCTGTGGGAAAGCCTGGGCGAGATCCAGTGCACCTTTGTCACTCCCAGTCACAGGTGTCGGGTCTGGGGTGGGGAGGGAAAGTGGGTGCGGAGGCTGGGCAGGGAGAGAGGGGAGACCCAGAGAGCCGGAACTAGGCCGTGCTGAACCTGTCCTGCAGTTCGCTCTGTGGCCAGTTTGCTTTCTTGCCCTTCAGAGAATCTCTTCTTGGCCTTGAGAAGCTCACTTCCTGTCACCCAGGACTGCCACCTCTGGGTGGGAAGAACAGAGGGTGAGGGCTGAGGGACCCTGGGATGATGTCCTGACCTGCCCATTTCTTCCCTTCTGGTGGGTGCCAAGCCCATTCTTAACCCCCCAGGATGAATTTCTGGAATGGCCAGAAAGTGAATTCTATCAGCTCCACTTCTTTGTCAAAGCCGGCAGTGACTCCTGACACTTCTAGCACAGGCGTCCTTTCTTGCACTTCTGGATGCCTACGACCTCTGTCCCGTAGAAAGCCAGGGTCCTAAAGCTGGTGAAGTTAACTCAGAGCCTTGAGGGTCGTTTGCTGCCACCCCAACCCCTTCCCAGCCTCCTAACTCCTTCAAACCTCCCCCCACACTGAAGTCTGCTCACAACTGGGACTGGCTACCCCGCAAATAGTCTCAGAATGTAAGGGGGAAATTTCTGAAGCAGAAAGACTTTTTCCTTTCAAAACCCACACTACAGCCTCCTTGGTCACAGGAAGGGTGACTCGGGAATTCCCTGGTGGCTCTACTCTCTGGTATCCTCGTCCCCCTTAACCTCCTATGGGTCCAACTGTACATTTGAACCTTTGGTTCAAAGTCCTGACTCCAGTGCAGCACCCCAAGTTGTTGCCAGCTTTCTTTGTGAATCATCCCTCTGGTTTAAAAAATTACCTAGTCGGTCCCTTGGTAAAAGTTGCAGGAGAATGGGACATGGGACTGGTGAGTTTTCACAGGGAAACTGGAGGGATCCTCCAGGAAGGATGGGCTAGAGGGAGGCTCAGCTGGTATCTAACATCCGTCAGTCCTCAGATTTTCTCAAAATCTACTCTAATCCCAGATGCAGTCTCAGTGCAGACTCCTTAGGCATCCCCCCAAAAATGGGGAGGGGCAAGAGGGTCAGATAACTCCTCAGGTAAGACTTCCATCCCTTGGTTTCCCAGAGAAACCACTTACTGGGAAAGCCACTGCCCAGTTGGGTAGGGAGAAGGGGAGCTAGACCCACTGGCCTTAGGGACTGACTGTGCTGGGAAGCAGGGTCCCCAGGGTGGTGACAGGGCTGGAAGCAGGGGACTTGGGTCCCCAGGGACCAGGGTGACTCTCCGCCTCCCTCTGCAGAGTACCGATTTGAGCACTGGCGGGAAGACGCCTTCTTTGCCTACCAATTCCCGAATGGCCTCAACCCCATCCTGATCACCGCTGCCACTGCTTCCCAAAGAACTTCCCGGTCAGCGATGCCGTGGTGGCCCCCGTGCTGGGTCCTGGGATCAGTCTGTGGGCTGAGCTGGAGGTGAGGGGCCCAGGACTCCAGCCTCCCTTCCCTTTCTCTCTGCCTTCAGGAACCCAGAAGGCCAGGCGCCCAGCTTCCCAGGCCCTGTCCCTTCCGCCCAGCCCCAGCTGCACCCCCATCCCCTCCAAGGCCTATCGGCCCCCTCATGCTCAGCTGGCTCTGCCACTTCTCTGGGTTCAGTGACTCCCGCTCAGCTCTGGAGGGAGGGGCATTGCTCCAAGATGGCAAGGGCTGAGGGGGGCCAGACTCCATGCATTGTCAGGTGTGGGAAGCATTTGGCATCTGCTTGACCTGCCAGGAGCCAGAGCAACTAGGGGCCCCCGCCTATTTTGCAAGCATAGCTAAGTTTCAATTCCCCTGCAGAGTTAAGATAAGTGTCTAGCCCCCCACCTCCCTCGTAAGCAAAATTAAAGGTCAAATTCTTGCTAAGTCAGGCTCCTATCTCTGTGGCCTTGCTAAAGT
>PVKY010005835.1:0-16809 GCA_004027775.1 Bradypus variegatus
TCCAGTAAGTTTGGGAAATAGTGATAAACCAGAGGTTTTCAAACTTGAGTGTGCAAACAAGTCACTTGGGGATCCTGTTACATGGCAGGTTCTTGTTCAGTAGGCCTGGGGTGGGGCTGAGGTTGTGAATGCCTGACTAGCTCCCAGGGGATGCTGAGGCTGCTGCTCCGAGAACACACTCTGAGTTGGCAAGGGTCCTCAAAATACTGGGCCCACAGTCATATGGGAGATTTCTTCAACATCTGTTAGCGATGGCTTCACTTTGAGGAAGGTGAGTGAGTTAAGAAGAGCAACCTATCAACCTCTGGGTAGGGTATTTCTTCCACATTTTTGTTTCCAACCTTGCTTGGCTACACATTGGAAACACCTAAGGAGGTTATTTTGTTTGTTTTTATTATTGATGCCTGGTGGGAGTGGGCAGGGCATTAGAAAAGGCCAAGCACCAGAGTCACCTAAGAGCTTGTTAGACTCTCAGAATCTTTGGCCACACCCAAGACCTTCTGAAGCAGAATGTGCAAGCCCCTGTGTGAATCATGTATAATATACCTTAGAGTTTGATGTACACCGCTCTGAAGGCAAACATCTTTTTTCTCTTGAGTGCTAGACTATTGATGCCAAATTTGATTGCCCCATGTGCATGTGTTAGCACCAGTTTCTGTTTTGTTTTGTTTTTAAAGAAGTGATTTTCTCCTTACCTTAATTCTGAACTTACAGTTTATGAATTGTCTGGTCCTCTGGGTAGTTATGCCCCCACATTCCCTCAATCCTATTCAAAAAAAAAAACTTTGTCATTTCTGCAGGCTGCACAGCACTGCACCTACATTGTTTGTAGTCACAAAAGTTTATTAAGAATGATGCCTTGGACTTAAAAGAAAATTTGCCTCCCTCACAGTTTGTTAGGAAAATACCATCCCCGCATACACATATTTAACTACCCTTGCATTAAAATCTATCCCAGATAATAGAAAATAACACCTGTCAGATGCTTAGACTATTGTACAAGAAATTATGCCTCAGATCTATAAGGGGATGGTTTGTCTAGAGTCATCAGGCCTTTATTGACCTCATTAGTTTTCCCTAGTCTAGACCAGGGTAAATACTTTTAAAACTCCAAACTTTTCACTTGTTTTCATTAAAAAGTTTATCTTTTGCATTCTTTCTGAATAGGTTGCTTATTTAACAGCTATTGCTGTGGCAAGTGGCTGCGATTGTCTCTGTGATATGTGGGCTTAATATCTTTTGTTGGCTTTTTCTTTTATGGTGAAAACTAGCTTTTATGCATAGCATCATATAAAGTATCATGAAAATGATATTTCCATAATTACATTTTAAAAAAGGTGTATCCTAGCTGAGTGGATTCCTATCCTATTCCTAAGCAGGATGCTACATCATGCAAACAATGAAAATCATTATGTCATGCTTGTGTCCTCTTTCATCTTGCAACTTATAGTGCAGTAGAGGCAAGTCTAGTCTAATGTGGAAATTAGATGTGCAGGGCTTTGGAGTCAGATCGCTTGAGTCCAAGTCCCAGCCCTGCCAATCACTAGGGGAAGTCACTTCACTCTTTGAGTCTTGGTCCTAGTCTATCAAATGAGGCGAGAACACATAGCTCAATGGGCATGGAGATTACATGGCATCCACTACTAACATTTCCTTTCTCCTTCAAGTTCAGCAACATTTACTGACATTCCCTATATGCCTGGTATTAGAAATAAAAACAAATTAGACATGGACTCATGGAACTTGGAGTCTACTAAAGAAGAGATACATACTTAAAGAGATAATTCCAAAGCAATGCAGAGTCCCATAGGGTAGATGGACAGGAAAGCAGAGAAGATGGGCCCACAGGCTGGCCGTAGCTTCTTCAGATGCCCGAACCCAGCACAAAGGCTGAGCTGGGGTCAGGCAGGCTAGGATGAGAAGAGCAAGTTCAAGGAGCTGGGCTTTATCCCCAAGAAAATGGGAAATACTTGAAGGCCTAAAGCAGGGTAGTAAAATGGGGTGCTTTGCATTTGAGAAATGTCTCTCTGGGGACACTGTGCAAAACAAACTGGAGGGGGCAAGAGCAGAGGCAGCGAAAACAGTTGGGAGGCTGCTGAAGTCATCTGGGAGGGAGAATATTAGAAACTAAACCAAGGCTATTGGTAGCAGACTGGTGAAGGGGGATGGATTGCAGAGAGGAGTATTTGTGAAATCAGTGGGACTTGGTGATTATTTGGATGTGAAAGGAGAAAGAAGGGTTTAGGTAGAAGGCTTGGATCTGGCTTGAATGGAAGAGGATTATGAGGTCATTTTTGGCCACCCTGAGTTCATGGTGCCTGAGGAGGAGCCAAGTTGGAAATGGCCACGAGGGAATGGAAAGTCCGAGGAGAGCGGGTAGAGATTAATGCCACAGACCAAGAATGAGCTCAGGGAAACACCAACATTTAAGGGACAGGTATCCAGAGGTGGAAGAGGAGGACTCCTCAAAAGAGACAAAAAGGAATAGGTTACAGAAGGTTGCTAACTGGGAGAGACGAGTGTCAAGGAAGACTGACGTTCAAGCAGGAGGTGGTCTGGAAGTGATGCCAGGAAAGGTGGGCTTCTGGGGTAGGGGGTGATCTTCGCCAGAGCAATGGCAGTGGCATGGTGTGCAGAAGCCAGACTGCAGTGGAATGAAGAGTGCTGTGAACTGTGGAAATGAGCACATGTAGGCCATTCTTTTGGGGAGTCAGCTAAGAAGGGAAGGAGGGGAAAGGCAAGGTCAAGGAAAGGGTTTTCTGAGAGGACAGAGACAGGAAGGGAGGAACATAGAGAGGCAAGGGCCGACAGTGGTAATGGATGGTGCAAGGTGTCAGGGGAAGCAGAGGGGGTGGTGTCACATGGACCGAGACTGTAGGGAAGATGGCAAGTACTGTGGAAGTTGGTAAGTTCTGAGGGCAAGGAAGACGTTTGGTAGAAAAAAATAGGACAGAGGTGGAGGCATTCATCTTGAAGAATGGACTGAATATGTGTAAATTAAAAAAAAATAGCAAACCAGTCCACTCAGCAAAAAGCAATCTGCAAAAATCCACACTTTCCATAACATAGTTACATTGAGTAACATTTTTGAAGGTGGTATGTATATGTGCATGTGGGAAAAAACTTAATCATTATCTTTTCATGCTAAATTTTTATTTCAATGTTATGCAACTGCATAAGTATAAATATTTGTTCAATATACAACAATTATGACATCCATAGGGAATTTCTTAAAAGAAAATAAGACTGCGAACACTTTATTGCACAGATCCTAACTTTTAAGCTGGTAAATCTACAGCTGGGAGAACTACCAAGGAGCACATCTTACAATCACATAGAGACCGACCAACTAGAACGCAGGAGGATTTTCTACCAGCTGATTGGAGAGGTTTACAACAACAAACAGGTATTACATGAATGCAACCTTAAGTACTCTTTACTCATTCAAAATGCGAAAACAAAAAAGAAAACCCAAACATTTGGCAAAAATGATAATACACTATACAAAATATACATAAAAATATCATTTGTAAACAAGCAGCTAGTTGTGCTTTAAAGGGAACTGGACAGTTAAAAGCAAAGGCTGTAAACTGTGAACTAACTTCCCGATAGACCTGTCTCGATGCCTGAGTGCAGAGAGACTGGGTTGTGACAACCCCCAAATACAGATAAGTATTATAAATGTTGAGACCGCTTTTGAAACCCATTTATGTCCTTGTAAAGTATTTGTTTCTACCACAGTTTTACAAAGTAGTGATGAGAACTGGCTGGAGGCACATTGAAAAAAAAATTTAGGGGCAAGGAGGAGACTTCTTTCTTTTTGTTGCCATTGCCAATTTATTTTACAAGGAAGCACAACCAAAAGAGTTGATTAAATTATGCCTTTGTTTTAGGAACAGAGTTTACAGCCTTGCTAGATGATTTACAACCCACAGGGCCATCAGATGACACTGTGCTTTGATGAACAATTTTACAGCCTGAAGATACTAAGATATCCCCAAGGGAGTTTGGGTGCTGGATTAGTTATTTATTGGTGATTTTTTTTTTCTTCGGCAAAACAAAACAAAACAGCCTGCTCTAGATCCCAAGCAACTTATAAATACGTATCTGTATGTATTTTCTCTTAGTGCCTTCATATTTACGACAGCAAGTGCCTCTTACAACACAAAACAAGCCACCAGAAAAATTGCAATGACAACAACAAAAAACAAACAAAAAAGAATACCTCAGCACTAAGATGATTTGACAAATTCTATGTATCCCACCGTATACAAAATTTAAATAAGGCTTAGCAAAAGTAAAAAGGACAGTCACATTCAAGCACCAAATAGCTCCAACAAGTCTCTTTGTTACAAAAATGCTGCTCTTTATTAATACAGTATTTTTTGCATACAAATAAAGAGATCATGTTATGAAATGTATAGAGCTACTCAATGCACCAGAAATGAATGTGAAACCCAGGAACTTGCTAAAAACAGCAAGCTTCATCTACAACATAAGGCCCCAGCTATGTATTAAAATGTATCTGATGTCCTGATTATTCCTTAATATTTATGCTATGATGCCAAAATCCACCCCCCTTCTTTTCCTTAAGAAAGCAAATTTAAACCCCCTTCCAATGGCTGATGCTTATTACTCAACCTAAGTACCAGCGGGTTTGTGTGCGGTCAGTAATTTTCCTTTTTATTCAAGAGCAGGGCTGGTGCAGGACTACCACGAAATGTGTGCTTCTTGGACTTGTGACTCACAGCATAAAGGCCTGAGTTTAAGAGCGCTAAAGGAAGGGAAAGAAAGAATAGAAATAAAGCTGATGTGTGTTTGTAGTTCCCGCTCCACCTAGGGTGAAGACCCAACATACCTACCCATCGACACGGACAACTAGCCTTTCAGACAGCTGGACCCAGGATCAAAATATCCATTAGGATGACCGTTCAATGAAAATGGCTAGCTCCGTTTGCCCTGGCCATTCCTAATGGAGGAGGATTCCAAATGCAATGATTAGAGTAGTTCTTTCTTGCTTTAGATCTGGAAATACAGGTAGCCAGATACAGTACTATCAAAATCTCTGGTTAAAAATACACATAAAAGCTCACAAACTAATGTAGTTAGGAATTTCTTTCATCTTTAAGTCTACTTAGAATGTTTTAACTTATAAAAATGTAGCCTTCAAATATCCTCTTAAACACAGACCAAAAACATATGTGTGGATGTGGATGTACACAAATATGGGTGTGTATATATATATATGTTTTATACATACACACAGTTTTAACCATCTTGCTTCATTATATATATGATAAGTAAGTGGTAAAGCAAAAATCTTGTTAAAAAAAAAAGCTGTGGTAATCGACATAATCAGCAGCAAGGTATAGACTCTACATTCAAAACCAAACACATTGTTCGATATCTACAATCTTCTTTCATCAACATCCCTCAGCTGTAAAGGTATTTCTTACACAAACACTATATGGTAACAGTTTTACTGGTTACAACTGGGAAGGCATTTGGGAAGAAGGTCCCCTCTTTCTGGCCTTCTCTCTCCCCCTCTCCCCTTTCTTAGTGAGGCCCCGAGCTCTGCCTGGAGGACATTCCCACACAGTGCTGGTTTCGAAAGGTAGTCAAGACACAGTTACACACTCAGGCTGGATCTCCACTGTCGTGCCCTGGCATTCGGCCCCATTACGAGGCCTTTTTGTGAGGGCTGCTACGCAAACTGTCTTTCCCCCGCCTCTGCCGCACCACAAAGTCCTTCTCCGAGGAGAGGGTGATGGGGCGGTCAGCATTTGGAACTGGGGCTGGCTTGGTCATTTCTCTGACCACGTTCTGTTTCCTGGCTGTGGGAGGCTGGGCTGGGGCAGGCTCTTTCCCTTTGGTTTCTCCTAGGGTGGCAGTTACTGAGAGGGCCCTGTCCCAGTGGCCAGCTCCATCCACCAGGTTCGGGGCGGGATGGCAAGACTCTAGAGTGATGGTGGAGCTCCGAAAGGATGGCAAAGAATCGCTCTTCGTCATTTGGGTTTTGCCATCCCTCCCTGGCAGGGATTTCCTATGGTCCCTGGTGCTGGGGACGGGTGGCTCAGCCACGCCCCCACTGGCCTTCGCGGAAGAGGTGTCACTGCCAGTTGTGGAGGGCTCTCGAACTCCTGGCCTGGCCTCAGGAAAGCTGGAGGAGTAGCTCAGAGACTTCTCTGGGAGGGTTGCGGACCGGGAAGAACTCTGTCCAGTGGCCGAGGGTGACCGTTTCATGCCACCAGGCTTGCCTGACTCGGTCGGTGGCTTCTGGGGACTGAGCCCTTTCCCTTTGGCCTCCGGAAAACCCTTCCCCATTGCCACTGTGGGCTTCTCCGTGCCTTTTGGCCAAGCCTCACTGTGTGCAAGGGAAAGGCTGGCCTCGAGCTTCCCACTCTCTGCTGGAACATAAAGTGCTTCGGTGCATTTTTTCCCTTCAGACTTCTGGTCTGCGGTCGTGGCCTGCTGACTTGGGCTCTTGTCTGTCTGTTTACACAGAGGGGGGCAATCCTTCACAGTGGATGGTTTGGGGTGCTTTGGAGATAGGCTTTGTTTTTCACTGACAGTGGGAAATTTCTGGTCTACCAACTCGCTAAAACCTGGGTGTCCTTGCCTTGGCAAATGCATGGGTTTCTCCAGCATCTCCGGGGCATGCCCACCACTGGTGGGTTTCAGCGTGGTGTCTAGAGGACCACCTGGGGTCTGTAGTGGAAGGGAGGGACCCCTTTCTCCCTGGCCGATCACATCACTAGCTTTGTTCTGGGAGCCCGAGATGGCAGGGAAGACATCCAAGGCCCCCTTACAGCTGCTCTTCCCGTCTCTGCTGGAACTGCCCAGGGGCTGAGGGACAGACTCTTTGCCCTTGGCTGCTCCAATGCTTGGTTTCTGTGAGGAGAGGGGCCGGTCTGGGTGCTTAGACTTTGGAGGGCAAGAGTCAGGGCCAGGCCTGGGCTTGTGGCCGCTGCTTTCACTGTTCACAGCAGCAGGCTTTGGAGGGTGCTGGAGGCCTGGGCTGGCTTCTGCAGCAGAGGGCTTCACCCTGGGCTCAGTCCTGGGCTCTCCGCCTGAAGAATGGCTTGGCGAACTGCAATGCTGCCGAGTGGCCAGGCTGGGGAGTTCTTTGGTGGTCACTGGGAGTTGAGGGCTACTGTTGAGAGGTCTTTGTAGAGGTTGTTCTTTCCTTTCAGATTCCTTGGGACTGTCTTTCTGCAAAGAAGGGAAACTGGAGGGCTTTTCACTCTTACCACTCTCCATGCCCGGTGGCTGTGGACCCCGCCTGGTGGGAGGAGCTTCCGACTTGGGTTCCACGGCCCCGCGTGCCTTGCTCGGCAACCTCTCACAAGGAGGCCCAGTTGAGCGCAGAGAGGGGTCCTCTCTGGCCAGGGGCCTCATCTCATCTCGACCTTCTTTGGGGTTTGTTTTTCCACAGGGCCCCCCAGCCTGCTCCGTGGCCTGGCTCTGAGTGTAGAAATCTGGGCGGGCCTTTCCCACAGAAGGGAGATTTTTGGAGTTGTCGCTGGTTTTAGCGGTTTCTGGAGGACTGAGCTCCATGGAGGGGTCTCTGCGAACATCGGCCCTCATGGCAGACCGCTCACTTATGGCTGCAGAAGAATCCCTTTCAGATGCCTCTCTTGGGACCAGCTTCTCCCTCAAGGGGCTACCTTCGGGTTGGAGAGGGTGGCGTGGTGGGGCCAGGTCAGGGCCTGCTGCACTCTGGAGGTTCTGGCCTGGGAAAGGAAGAGGCTTGGGGTCAGGGGTGTGGTCTTGGGGTTTGGAGGGGCTGCCCTCTTTCCTTTGAGGATGGCTTTCCATGACTGTCACCAGGTTTCTGGCAGCAGGATGGGAAACTTTCTTGTCCCGCTTTAGTTCTGGGTCAGGCTGAGGAGCTGCTGGAGGATTCTGGAAAGCCCAGCTGGGAGGCTGGAACCGAGGCTCAAGCAGGTAGGATTTGTTCATCTTTAAGCTGGCAGGGCAAGGCTCCCTCTGATTGGCAGAATAGCCCTTGCTGGCACTGCTAGGGAGGGCTGGTGGCCCAGATGTTCCCATGTCACTGGCCAAGGTGGGGCTCTGTGCAGGCTCGGGCGAAGGCAGTTCAGTTTTGGAGGCCTGAGGTCCAGACAGAAGAGCAATGTCCAAAGTGCCCTCAATCGGCTTCAGGCATGAAACAGACCTACCTTCCAGCTTATACTCTGAGGGGCTTTTCCTGACTGGGGACTCAGGAGCAACCAAGCCTGGCTTTTCTGCTCCGTTTTCCACCCGGCCAGCTAAGGCCTTGAGTGGAACAAAAGAGACAACGCTGATCTGAGCTGCATGGGCACTGGTGATAAATGCTCGGGCCTCGGGGGCTGGCGGGGTCTCTTGCTGCCCACCCATGGGCCTGGCTGTGCTCCCCAGTGGGCATTCATGGGAGCTGGGTGCTAACTTGGGCTTCAGCATGGGGCCGAGGCTGTCATCTTTGTCTTCAACTGACATTTTCTTTCGAAGGTAATCAATATTGGCGAGCTTGCTGTCTAACTTCTCACATCGAAGAAATTCCTTGGCCTGGGCAGCCTTCTCGGGGTTTTCAACCTTTCCAGTGCTTGAAACCTTCCCAGTGCTTGAAACCTTCACTCGGTCAGCAGGGTGAGAGAGGCCATCGTGGAGGGTGCCGGGGGGGGAGACCCGTTTGCAGTCACAGGTGCTCTGACAGCTGGCTACAGCACCGTCTGAGGTCCCACTTTCGCCGGCCCGCATGCTGGCCTTTTTGTGCAGAGCCTCTTTCAACAGGTTGCCGGAGGACTGGGTCTCCTGCACGGTCACTTTGTTCTCAAAATGACTTGATCTTTCTAAAGCCTTGGGATGTATTTTCTTCTCTCTCTCGTCTAGCCTCAAGGTGTTGAGGTTTTCCAAATCACTACTGAATCCGTGGGCTTTCTGGTGGGATTCTTGCTTCTCTGGGAAGCTGTCTGGCTTCTTCACCACCACCTTGGCCTTCAGCTTCTCTCGGTCCATGTTGTCCACAGACTCCTGCCTTCCCAGTTTCCGGGAGACGGGGCGTTTCAGGCAGCCCTGCTCCACAGGCCGGGCCCGGCTCAGTGACGGCGCATCACACACGTTCTCTTCCAGACTCTGCAAGGTCACTTCCCGCTGCGACTGCTCCCGTGGCACCTCCTCCTGGGTCACCTCCAGGCTGTGCTTGCGGGAACACAGGTGCTTCTTGTCGCTGCTGTAGGAGGGAGAGAGCTTCTCTTCCGATTGCACACGCTTGAGCAGGGGAGACCGTGGGGGCTCGGCGCTCTTGGGCCTCACGACGTGTCTGACGATGGTAGGGGGGGAGTGCATTTTGCTGGGAAAGGCTTGGGTGATCTTGGAATTGCCGAGCGAGTGTCCCAGCAGAGGTGATGGCGACCGCTGAGGGGAGGTGGGCTGGGGCGTCGGAGAGGGTGTCCGGGCCAGCGGGGAGAGCGGGATGCTGCCGGCCGACTTCCGCCTTCCAGACCGGTACCTCTGCCCACTGAGTTTCGGGGCCAGACCGTGGAGCGTGCTCGGTCGGATGTGCCCCGACCCCGCTGGAGAATTGGGGGCACTTGAACTTGGAGAGCTGCTCTGGGAGGAATTAGTACCTGTGGGTAAAAAGCAAACACGGTTTTCCCTTTTTCTTTCCACACCCCTAGCCCAGACCATTTTAGGTAAGGTCAGGTAGAGGTCAGCAAACTGTGTCCTCATCTCACTCAAATGAAATAACGCTGGTCAGAAAATCCACCTTCCATGCTAAGGTGTAACCCAGGACTTCTTGTCTTATTTCAGTGGCCAGAATATCTTATGACCTCTCTATATATTCTGCTCTGGATCACTTACAGCCTCTACCTGCTTTCCTGAAGCTGAAATAAGCTTCATGATTTCAGGACCTGAGGTGATGCCTTTTGCGTCCTTCTGACTCTCTGTCTGTCCCAGCCGGGGACTCACTCACCGGACGGGAAGTCAGGGGTGGAGCGATAGCTTGGCGTCGGAGACCGGGGAGACAAGCTGTGAGTGGGGGAGCCCGGGAGGCTCTCTCCTGAGGACAGGGATCGGTTCAGGCAGGAGAAGCTCCGGCTGGTATGGAGTAAGGGAGAAGGCTGCTTGGCTAGTTTTTTGAAAAGGGATCTCCTCCTAGAGTGAAACAGGAGAAAAGGGATCAGAAGACAAACCAGGACCAACTCATCCCCAATGTGCTTTCAGAACTGACTACTCCTGGCTCCCATAATACCAATGTATTCAGTTCAACAGCTAACTCTGTGTCAGAGACATTCATTTTAATGACCAGCATACAACTTTTATATTAAAAAACTGCTTTTATGGTACATAAAGAAATATTCTTTGATAACAGTACAATGGAGGCTCTCTCAATTCCAAACCCATTAAGAAGAGCTGGGAAGACAGAAAAATGAAATACTAAAAATAGATTTTTTGCTTATTTGCTAGGTTTATGAGGAGGATGGTCTTTGCCTGAAAGCTTCTGAATTATGCCCATAAATACATTGAAACTATTTAATTAAGAGATAATGCAGAGTAAATCTCCGAAAGGAAGACCATTATCTTGGACTAGAATTCTTTAAGGGTGATATACTGGGCAGGGGCTTTATCTATTGAGCCTGTATGCTATGCTCGTTCCATTGTGGACTCGTGAATATTCTTAATAACAATGTAGGCTGCACATTTAAACACAAACACTGAGAAAGGTAAAGCTGAAGCTTTTCATATCAGCAGGACAGCAGGCACTACGCAGCAGCCATGGAAGCACATGTACATTTAGTGCTCAGTGAGCACACCTTGCAGAGAAAGCACAGCTGTAAGTGGCTTATAACTGCATGTCCCTCTGCACTAAGTTCTTTTACCATCAGATAACCTAATTTACCCCTGGTAAGCTTAAACAGAAAGTTTAAATACTGTTACCCCTTGAAACAATTTATTCTATATGAGTTAAAGCACCATCAAAATATAAAACACAGCATAAAAGAGAAGGATCCCAGAACTTATGTGTGTTTGTGTGTATATTATTTTAACCAAAGTAATAAACATGGTTAGGTTAAAAAGTCAAATAGTTCTATAAGCTTATAATGAAAAACAGAAACTCCCTGCTCTGCTTTTTCCCCAATCCCCAGAGAAACCACTTTCCACTCTTTTAGCTGTTTTCCTCCTATGTGTCTGTATATTGCCCAAATAAAGTGCTCACATTACTATTCTCTAGTTTTTCAGTTTTAGAAATTATCTGTTGATACCCTACTACATATGATTAAGTTCTCTGATACAACCCTCTCCTACCTTTCGACAAAATATACTTTCCTTTTTCTATTTCTCCCAATATAGTTAGATCAAAACTTCTGGTTAGAAAAAGGTTTGGTCTTGTCTTTATTTTACATTATAAATATTGTCCACACTGGGCCATGTAAAATACAATTAGATTTCCTTTCGTGTATAACTTTGTTTTTCCTGGAATTAATGAATCACTTCCTTTTTCATTTGCCATTTTTCTACATTTCTATCAGCAAAAAAATTCCTCTTAATATGATCTGATGCATCACACCCAAGTGGGTTAAAGAAGGAATATGTTGCAAGAAATATTCCTACCAGGAATACACACAGCCATCATGCTAGTGTTGGTATAGTGTACAAAGATACTCATCATTGCTTCCTGTTTGCAATTCAGTTGCAAACAATGCATTAGATTTTCAGGCAGTAAAATAAAATCCTTTTATTTCTATGCTTATTTGGAAGCTTTAAAGACATAGTTATTTTAAAACATCCAGCCTTTAAAAAATAGCAACTGTCTGGTTTTAGATAATGCAAAGGACAATACTAAATGTAGATTCAGCGTTAAAAACTGCATGAAGATCCATTTCCTCATATCCAATTCCATTGAAATGAGGTCTTCGGGCTTAAGAAGCAGCAAAGGGCTTTTCACGGTATCCACATATGGCAAGGGCAACCTAAATCCTTTGACAATGTAAATATGTAAATCCTTACTATGAAAAAGAATGCTGTTATGTATATTAACTTCAATATCTAAATACATGTGAACCACACCATAAAATCTCAGAGAAATACACCTTTCTAATAGGTAAACATTTAAACTAACTGGAAAATAACTTTTCTCCAACATGGGCAAACACCAAATTCTCAAAGAATATTGACACAACTAACCTTTCTAGACTTTCTTTCTTCTTAGATTTCTTACTCCGCCTCACCATCCGGCTCTTATAGCTGTTTCTCCTGGCTGGTCCTGTTTTGATTGATGTGTTTTCAAATGGGGTAGTAGTGATTGACACCTTATTTCCACTCTGTAAGAAAGAGTGAGGTGGTATTAAAGAGAAATGCCATGGTGAAACAAGATCAGAGCAGAGATAAGGGATTCAAAGTCAAATAAGTAGGAATATATATGGCCTTCCTTTCCTAAATAACCCTTCAGTGAAGTCCTGACAGTATACAAACCAGGTGGAAGGCAAAAAGTGAAGCTGATTGGCTCTGAAGTCCACAGATCTGAGAAGTCCACAGATCTGAGTTCAAATCTGAGCTCTGGGACCTTAGCAGGTTGCTCACCCTCCTCAGACCTCCCTCCCTTTCCTGTACTATCTAACAATATAATCACACGTATCTCATAGGGCTCATCTATGGATCAAATGAGAGAAAGTTTGTAAAGCCTTTAGCACCAACTATGTATGACATGTGGAAAGGGCTCTATAAATAACAGTTGTCTTCATCCATATGTATTAAGAATGAATGTGCCCAAGGAACTGTCTGCTCTTGGTTGATATTTTTTTCTTTTCTCTCTCTCTCTATTTTTTTTTTTTTTCTGTTTTCCTGTGGTCTAGAAATCATAGAGCATCAAACCTGAATGGGACTTTTATTTTTAATTATTTTAAAAGGTTCTTGTTCTATCGCCATTAAACTTGTCAGCTTGCAGAGCCAGGAAAAGTTTATGCCGGTAAAATTATGGAACAGCCTCTCTTTAACCAGGTCACACATGGTGAGATAATTCCCGGTGGGTTTCTGGGCCCTTTCACACAATCCTGGGACAGGGGCTTATATGGCAGGCCCTGGAGAGGGATTTGTGAGTGGAGTCAGAAGCCAGGCAGAGGGGTACCCCGAGCAAGGTGGACAGGACTGAACTCTATCACCCCAGCATCATCAACCTCTTCTTGAATTTCTTAATAGCCAGGGGAGAAATATGTTCTTTCAAAGTCAGAGACAGCCTTGACTACCTTGAAAATACTAGAAGTATAAGGAGAAGGACGTTTTTAAAGGATTGTGCCTGGTAGACACCTAGCAACTCAGCTCTAAGTGGTTCTAAGTTATGGGTGTTAATTATTGTTAGATCTGGGACCAAAAGAACAGGGAATGACTGTTTTAAGGCTAATGCCTCCTTTTTACCACCCCCTGATTTGGGAAGTAATACATGCCCATTGTAAGAAGAAACCAGTAAAGTATAAATAAAAATATACAAGTCATTGAAAAACCTACCACTCAGCTACCAGTGATAATATTTCAGTATATTTCCTGCTGGGGATTTTTGTGTGTGTGTACATATATTTATATAAGTGCACAAATATGCACATATATAGATGCACTTTATAAACACAATTTTAATCTTACTATATTTACATTTTTATGTTGTTTTTTCATCTCACCCTATATAATTTGGTTAGAATTTGTCTCCATTAAGTATTCTTTAAAAACATGCTTTTCATTGGCTGCATAATATATTCCATTAGATGAATAAATCAAAATATATTAAACTTTTTCTCTATTGCTATTATTTTCCATTTTTCAATTCTTTTAAGAGTTGAAATAAATATCCTTATCTATAAACCATTGTCCTAAACTCTGACATTTTCCTTAGGTATGCAATTAGATCCAATAACCTGAATCAAAGATCTATCTGAATTTTTTTTTAAGACTTTGGATACATTTTGAAACACCATTTTACAGAAGGGTTGTGTCAATTTATAGTCTTGCTAGCAGCACATGAGTAACTATTTTATCACAAGCTTGTCAGAACCAAATCCAAACCAATTTTATAGGCAAAATTATATCTTGTTTTATCTTCATTTTTTGACTATTAACAAGACTAGATGTTGTCTCATTTATTTTGATTATATGTACTTCCTTAGAGAATTATTTGTTCATGTTTTAATCTATTTTAATATTAGAAAGTCTTAGCATATTATTATTGATTTTAAAGAGTTTTTTAGATATTAAGAATATATAATCTCCTACCTAATGTCATATGTGTAGGAAATTTTTTAGGGAAATGGGATTTGAACTTGAACAAGAGAAAAATATCTTTTTCTCTTTAAAATAAACTATATATTCCATATGCAAATGCAAAAACTTTAAAATAAACCTTTATCTAATAACAGAAACTGACATCCTATTTATTCTTTAAATGGAAAATCCAGCTTATAAGTATGTAAGATCTACCAACGAAGGTTCTTTAGCATGGGGTTGTCTCTCACAAGCTGAGTGAGGCCACGCTGACAGTTTTATTGTTCTGATATGCCTTAGGTGAACGAAAGGGGCAACAAAGTTGGTTCAAAGTTCACCTGTTATTAAAGTCCTCTCAATCCTTTTCCACAGTCATATACAGAGTAGACATGCAGAGCAATAATGATCATTGGAATTGTTTCTGTTGCATGAGCCACTTGAGCCTGAATCCTATTATATTCTTTTCTAATATAATCAGCACTGACTTCGGTATCTTTACTAAGAGGCCAACAATGTCAACTAGCATGTGAAAAACACATTTTTAAAGAACTTTTCACATATACTCTTACTTTATTTTCAAAACCACCTCATTGAGGGTTGTTTTGAAAGGATCTGAAAGGTGAGAAATGATTATTATCCCTGCTTTATAGACAAGGAAAACAAATTCAGGAACACTGAGATCTGTCTCCAAGTTCATGGCTCAATGGAAGCCTAGACCGACTTCCCCCTAAATCCCCCACCCCAATGCCCTTCCTACCAAACTACACTCATTATGGGCAGGGAATACCCTGACCCTCTCCACCCATCTTGTGCCCAGCAAAGTGCACAGCTCAAAGGTACTTAATGAATCAGGTACTTGAACGACATGACAAATGATCAAAGTATTAGTCCATCAAGAAGAAATGAAAGTAGTGATACAAAACTATCATAAACACTGTATAAGACAAATAGAAATACTGAACATTTCTCATCAGGAAACAGTAAAGCTTAGGCTTGCTAAATCAGAGCAAATCACTATGTTTTGTACAATTGTCCCTTTCTCCTATAAAAACCAATTCCAGTTTTCTCTTTCTTGTTTTTTGCATATGACCATTCCAGAGGACAGTTCTTTTGACTTATGGAAATAAAAGAAAAGAAGACTTCCTTAGAGAGCACCACAGACACAAAGGATAAAAAATGCAAATACTTGTTTGGAGATATTAATGATTAAGACAATGCTAAATAATTGGAAGAATAACTTTACAAATAGGCAAGAACTGCGAAGCCTGCCACCTGGTGGACCCATTCAGCTACAGTGAGGGTGACCTAAACTCAGCTCAGTGTGGCTTATTGAGGTCATTTACCTCCAGCTTCTTTAAAAGAATGAGTGACATCTTAGAGAGATTCTGTGGCACCTGTTTAAAAAAGTAACAAAAATTTGGCGCCTCTAGACTGTTAAATGTTCAGTAAGTTCTCTTTTACTTTCAACTTCTGGTGTGATTACTGCATGGTACGAGGGAAATTAAACTGCTGAACTGAATACGATAGCAAAAGTGAGGATATTCAATTTATTCTCTCAGTCTTGCTATATGACAGCTTATCGGCTGCCCTTGGGTACCTCACTGAGCTAGATACTAGTTTCTCTGCATACCTGTACCCCAGCCCTAATTCACACTCCTAATTCACACCCCTAATTCACACAGCCATCTTGAGCACTTTATTCTATAAGTGCAGCTAGGCTCCAACCTCACTGGTCCACTCATGTATCTTCTGTCCTTGCATTTTTACATATCATTTTTATTTTGCCTAGACTGCCCTGCACCCCCTTTCTAAATACTGAATCTGTATCCATCCTTCAATGCTCTGCCTGGACAACCCTCAATTCTTCAAAGTTATCCTTGCCCATCCCGGTGGAAAGCAATCTCTTCTTCTTCAGAACTTCTGCAGTATTACCAGTCAGTTCCCTATGTTTAATACATTGATTGCAGGCTGGTATTACCATTGTATTCCTCTGTAAACATCATATCACCAGGTTTGGATATCAGAGTCCTCATGCATGGGGCAGTGTGGCCTTGGAGTTGAAAGCACAGGCTCTGCAGCCACACTGCCTGTGTTATTCAAATCCTCTTTTCCTTCTTAGCAGGTAACCATGGGCTGCTTTGTTAATTTCTCCCTGCTTTAGCATCTTCGTCTATAAAATGGGGACAATTATATTTATAGCACCTACCTCACAGGGTAATTTTGAGGATTATATAAGTTTATTCATGTAAAGTGCTTAGAACAGAGACTGGCAGGTGGCAAGTACTCCCTCTCTTTAAGCTATTATTCTTGTGTCATTTGCTGTGCAACCTTGCAGTAGTTAGCCCGATGCAATGCACAACTCAGGGGCTCAGTAAATATGTGAAAATGGTAAAAACAGTGCCATCTGATGGTCTCCATTTTTCTATCTAGAGGCTGCCCAGAGTTCATGGAAAGGAACTTCTGAAGCAGGGGCTGGCAAAGTTTTAGGGCTTCTCTTATAGATTGGGAATTTAAACTAATGCTATGCTAAGAAAGCAAGATGACTGGATGTAAAGTACCCTGGATTAGAGAGGTTAAGCC
>PVKY010005836.1:0-16803 GCA_004027775.1 Bradypus variegatus
CCACCAAAACGAGAGGGGTGTGAAATCAACTAGGACAACAGAGGGTAGCTTAGCAAGTCAGAGCCTGACACAAGCCAGGGTCCTGAGAAGCCATGGCCTGCAAGGTGGGGGGCCCCCCAAGCAATGGACAAGCAGGCCAAGGGATGAGTCAAGCCATGACAGCCAAATGCCATGTCAGAAGGGCACTCCGGTCGAACATTTTGGGTGTCAAGGAGGAGATGGGCAAGGGGAGATAGCCTGCTACACTGAGATAAATAATACATCAGCTGGAGCCTGTTCTGTCCATTCCCTCAGATTTGCTCCCACCATCCTCAGTAAGAGGCTAGAACAGCTGAAAACCAGAGCATGAGGGAGGCTGCAAACCAACCCACCTGGGAGTGTGGCCTTAAGCCACCAGCTGAGGGGTCAGGTGGGTGGGCTGGAGAATGGCTGCTTCCCTTGGTCAATGCTGCCCCGGCCAGGCTAACTTCTCACTGACCACTTTGGGCATTAGAGCAGGGGACAAAAGGGAAGGGGAAGAAATTTGGATTGGGGATTAGAAATAGAAGAGGCCTTACTCCATGGAACTAAGCACTCAAGGGGGGATGAGAGACTGTGGGGAGGGTGAATGTGGTAGTTTGGAGCTGCATGTACCCCAGAAACACAGGTTCTTAAACTTAATCCATTCCTGTGGATGTGAATCCATTGTAAGTGGGACCTTTTGATGAGGCTACTTCAGTTAAGGTATGGCCCACCTCATTTAGAATAGGACTTAATCCTATTACTGGAGTCCTTTACAAATGAAAACGAGACAGAGAAAGAGTAACAGAAACAAGAAGCTAAAATCAATGAAACCCAGAAGAGAAGGGAAAGACCAACAGATGCCAAAATGTGCCTTGCCATGTGGCAGAGGAGCCAAGGACTACTGGCAACTGGTTTTCAAGAAGGAAGCATTACTTGATGATGCCTTGATTTGGACATTTTCTCAGCCTTAAACTGTAAGCTAATAAATTCCCATTGTTTAAGCTGAACCATTTCGTGGTACCTGCTTTAAGCAGCCTGGGAAACTGAAACAGTGGGTGTGATGGTTTGAAGCTGTGTGTACTCCAGAAAAGAGCATGTTCTTTTAATCCATTCCTGTGAGTGTAGATCTATTGTAGGTGGGACCTTTGGATTAGGTTATTTCAACTGAGATGTGACCCACCTCGTTCAAGGTGGGTCTTAATCCTCTTACTGGAGTCCTTTACAAAGGATAAAGACAGGAAGAAAAAAAAAAAGCCCAGAGAAGCAGAAGCAGAGAGAGGAAGTCACTGAAGCCAGAAGTGCAAAGTAACAAGATCCAGGAGAGAAGGACAAGCAGGCTTTGCCATGTGCCTGTTGTAAGAGAGGAGCTGAAGATGGCCAGTGGCCAGTCTTCAGGGAAAAGTATCATTTTGTTGATGCCTTAACTTGGACATTTTTCCCAGCTTCAGAACTGTAAACTTGCAAGTTAATAAATCCTCATTGCAAAAGCCAACCCATTTCTGGTGTGTTGCATTTCATCAGCTTTAGCAAACCACAACGTGGACAACAGCATCACAGGGACTGGAAGAGCCAGAAGGCTGCTCTTTCCTCACATCTTAGAGCAAAACGAGACATTTAAAAACCCTTTGCAAGTACCATGGGATTGTCCTTTTGAGGACAGGCTTTGGGGTTGGGTTAGACAGCCCCTAATTCCTATGTGCCCTTTAATGCTCATCTCCTCCACCAGCCAGCCCCCCGATGCCGACATCTGAACCTCACCTGTTAAGTGGTGTCTTCAGTTGCCAGAGCTGCTATGACAAATACCACACAATGGGGGGCTTAAGCGGCAAGCATTTACTGTCTCATGGTTTCAGAAGCTACAAGTCCAACATCAAGGTTATCAGCAGGGTTGCTTTCTCCCGGGGTCAGGATTGTGGTGATGGCAATCCTCTGTCACATGGCGATATCCCTGGTCTGCACCCATGACTGTCTCTGACTTCTGGCTTGTACCTCTTCTGGATTCTCCTGACAGAGTCCAAATTTCCTCTCTCTACCAGGTCTCCAGTACTATGGAATAAGCCCCACCTGATTCAATTTGGCCACACCTTAACTAATAACATTTTCAAAAGGTTCTATTCACAAATAAATTCATGCCCACGGGAACTCAGATTAAGATTAAGAACATGTCTTCTGCTGGGATGCATGAGTCAATCCCCAACAAATACGTAATGCACCATCTGCCCTGCAGGGTTGCCAGGGAGATGAGGGAGCTGTGAACTTGCCTGGCTTGGGTCCTACTGATCTGGGGACACGGTGAGAACTCAAATGGTGTCTATGACTATTTTCACTAGGATTTCTAGGTCTACTCTAAATTCTTCTGCAGCAACTCCTACTGTACATGTGTGAAGCTCAGTGGGGAGAGAGGCAGGGCGCAGGGGGTACACTGTGCAGCATCAAAGGTACGAGCAAGGAAGCATCAGTTGGTGCTAAGGCTTGAGTCCCACACAAATGCCGCCTACCCACATTCTGTGCTAGGGCAGAGGTCAGCCAATTGTTTTCTGCAAAGAGCCAGATAGTAAATATTTTCAGCTTTGGAGCCCACACAGTCTCTGTCACAACTGCTCAGCTCTACTGTAGCACAACAGCAGCTACAAACCATACCTAAATGAAGGTCCAGTAAAGCAGGTGGCAGGCCAGATTTGGGCCCAGCAAAAGACATGTTCTCCAACCCCTGGTATAGGGCTTTAGACTTTCCATTGCTCACACAGCCAGAGAACTGCTAAACTGTACCTGAACAAGAAGATTTCCTTACTCTCCACAGCCGCAATAGACCTTCATGCTCCCCCTACCACTAATCGGGTCAGAGTTCTCACTGGCCCCACCCATGGCCAATTTTCACCCTTGCTGCCATAGTTCTCCTATGCCCCTGTCTAAATCCTACATGCCCTGAATGCTCATCTTCTCCACCAAGCATTCTCGACTGTTCCAATTCTCATCTTCTCCATCAAGCATCTTCTCCTAAGACATGAGATGCAGGTAAAAAAGATTAACCCAACTCAACATAGAGGACCATGCACTTTGGAGGTGAAGGCCAAGGCTTAGGTGTCAGAGCTGGGTTAACTTTCCTCTTTCACTAATTCTTAGCTATGTGAACTTGGCCTTGCAGCCAACCTCTAAGTGTTTCCTTTACCTGCAAAATGGGTTAAGGTCTTTGAAAATTAAGTGAGATAGTTTATATGAGACATACAGGAACAATGGCTCAGAAAATGGCATCACTCAAACATATACCTTTTCCTTGTGCTTTACACTTGCCACTGGCTGGATTGCAATGTCATTGAGTAAGGGCCAGAACTGTCTCTTCACATCTGTGCTTGCTGGTAGTCAATGAAGACATGTGATTGACTCGGGAGCAGATATGATGAACATAGCTGTAAGCCCCTAGAGTATACAACCCATTTTCACAGATATTTCAGGCCTCATTTGTGATATCAGCTGGACTCCAAAGGCTGGCTGGGTTTGTTCTCAATCCCTTTATCCTCCTAAGTGAATGAGCTCTTGACTTACAAGTTAATGATTCCTCTTTGGGTTTCTCCTGGGAGAATCCTCCCTTGAGAACACTGGTCATTATTCTACCAGGTTACATTGTTCTGTTGACATCAAGGATTTTTAGAAGCTAGAGGATTTCATGGCCTGATTTAGGCCTGGGTACCTCCAAAAGCTGAGAGAAAGAAGCCACAGTTGACAGGGCTGAGGTACCTTAGAAATCCAATTGGCCATCCCACAATAGCCTCAGAGAAGTAAAAGGACCCATGAAACCTCAGCCCAGAAAAGCCTCCAAGTCTTCCTTCTGGTATAGAGGTAGATGCATCTGAGCCACTCCAGATAGAATATTCTGCATATGTGGCGTGGGAAACTCAATGTCCTACACAAACCAGAATTAAATTGTGGGGAGAGGGAGTTTCAATGCTCTGATCTTCTAGAACTAAATGTATATCTGCTCCTCTTTAAACAGGTGACCCGTGGAAGCTTGCTTTCTCAGCCTCTCCTGTTCCCCTTAGAAATATTAATAAACAGTTGATTCTAATGCAGTCCTGGCTGTGCAGCAGGCACCATTCTAAGGCTATCCATACATTAACTTATTTAACCTTCACAACTCTATGAGGTAGGGACTAGCATCCCCATTTTACAGATGAGGAAAATGTATTCACACAGCTTACACAGGTAGAACTGGGACTGAAACCCAGGCAGACCAGCTCTGGACCCCTCATTCTCAGCCACTCTACAAGCTGCCTCTCCATGCAGGGCTGTATCCCTCCCCCGAGGCATCTCATCCCCAGTCGGTTTGTCTTCTCCATTGAACTTGCTCTTCTGAGCCCTCTGAACTCAGAGGCCTGGAGGGACCAGGCAGCCCCTACTCCAGGTCTCCCATTTTGCAGCTGGAGATCGATACCCCAGGGGAGGGGGTGGAGTCTGCAATTACCAGTGTCACGCAACCACCCAACGAAAGCATCAGTACCAACCACTCAGGGCTCCAGACTCCTAATATAGTGCTCTTCCTACCATCTCCCTGGGACTCAGCCAAAATGCACAGTCAACCCTTTAATGCCTAAGAAACCACTGGAAGCATACACAGTCTGTTTTCCAACAGGGAAGAACTTCAGGAAAGCAGGGAAACCAGGCAGTTTGTTCATGACTCCACCATAATCATAAGCACATGTCGACCCAAGTCTTTGGCTCCTCCATGTGACCTTTGCAGTCAGCTGTTCAGCTTCACCTGGTTTTCTTTGTGACCCAAGACACATAGCAAGATGGCTGGCATGGGTTAAGGCTGCAGACCATGTCAAGTTTTCCCTTCTGTATAAAACATGAGCCATTTGGAGGACCAATTCATGAGCAAAGACTAATGAGGAATCCCCAGAGCAGTGCCAAGGGCTGGGAGAGGCTGCTTGGGGCAGACACTATTAAAAGCACCCAAGTTATTCCAGCAGGACTGGTGAGACGTGGCCGAGTTGCTACACCCAGGAGTGGAGAAGGGCCACCTGCCACACAGGCAACTAGTTTAGGATGGCACCTGCCCCCAAAGACGACCCCAGCCATGGCCAGTCATCCAGACGCCCCCGGCCTCTCTCATCCTGCAGGTAGGATGACGAAAGACAAACAAGGATCCTCATCCCTTGTTGCCAAGTGGCACTTCACTCTCATCGCAGGTCCTAAAAGCTTTAGGCCTACAGTGAAATCACCAGGCAGTCATGCCACTGGCTAGTTGAGCTTACATCCCAAATCACACCAAGGGAGAAAAGGACAGACAGACAGACAGATGCATGAACGTGCACAAGCCTCCACTATCAGGGTCCCTGGTTAACAATTCCCGCCATCTGGGCACATGACACGCAACACGCTTCCTACCTGCTTCCATAAGTTGGCACTGCTGCCCAAACACATGGGAGAAGGTGACGGGGCTGGCAGCAGAGCTGGACGACGTCAGCGTGGACTCCATGGCTCTTTCGGGGCCTTTGGTGTGAGTCATGTGGCAGTGTCCTGCCCGTCGGAGCGTCTATGCACCCTCAGGACGTTGTCGCCGGCCCAGGAGCCGTGGGTCTGAAGCCACTTGTCACTTCCATGAAACCGGCCACCTCCTCCACAAATGAATAGCTTTTCTTCCTCTTACCACCCGCTCCTTGCAGTTTCTTTCAAACCCAAATCAAATGAAAAATGAAACCCTATAGGAATCAGCAAATCTTGCACCAGAGGAGTTGGAAGTAAAGGGAAAACCTAAGTTTCCCCCAACAGTTGTTTCCCCGTGTCTGAGAGGGGGCAGTGCTGGAACTTGGCCCCCCACTGGGCCTTTCCTGGAGTCCCCTGGGAGGGGCCAGAGGCAACGGGGAGCTTCTCGGCTGGGGCCCCGCATAGGCTGGAGGGCGCTCCAGCCCCAGCCACGTTCCCCCGCCAGCTGCAGGAAAGCGCTGCCCAGGCTCCGCTGCGTCTCCCGGCCTGGAGGAGGGCAGGGAGGAGAGGCTGCCCCCGAGTCTCCCAGGGGGGCTGGCCTCGCAGACAGCCGGCCCCGCTCCTGCGGCCCCAGTCCCGGTCGGCTTCCTCGGCGCGCCGCTGTGCCAGGTCGTGCGTGCCCTAGGCGGCAGCCGCAGCCAGGAGCAGGGTGCCAGGCAGGCGCAGCTCGGCGGCCGTGCAGGCTCTGGCCCGGCGTCCCTGGTTCACCCCTCCTTGGCTGGCTTTCCCTCCTCGCTCCCCACTCCTCCTGGGGCTCTAGCGAGCGGACTGAGACACGGATCAGGAACCACCGCTCCGACCTGCTGCGGCGGCGGCGGCGGACCCCCCAGCCCACGCAGCCACCCCTTTCATGTGATGCAAAAGGGCTGTTACTTGGAGATATTCTGGATGCAGAGGGAAGCGCTAACACAGCCCAGAAGGCTCCTGGGCTGCTGTAACCTCTTCCTGCCCACAGCCAAGGAAGGGCCAGACAGGAGACTGCCAGTCATAAAATGCAAAGATCGGTCAAAAAGAGGAGGAAAATGCCCCGCATCCTCCATCGCGCGGAAATGGTCCACATGCCGTGTCTAAAGCCAACCAGACCTATTCCTTATGTAAAACAATCAGTCCCCTGCTCCAAACCCAAAGGGGCAGATGCTCTGAAAAAGAGGAGGTGGAGAGAAACATCTTTCACATGATTATAACAGCTGTTTCAATGGGAGCTCGCTTCTTTATTTTCTTATCCCATCTGCTGATCATGACGACGGTAACTTTGATGATACTGGGTCAGCTCAAGCCAGCATTTTGCACACTCTTTGGAGATTCAGCTCCAACACTGGCAGGTCACTGGCCATCACCATGATTAGGCAGCAGCACCCATACCAGAGACAAAGAGGGAGAACGGGATGCAATTAGCACAGCAGCAGCAGTCAAAGTGCCCAGGTCAGTTTCCCCAGAAGGACTTTGGTTTAAAAAGCCATTTGCCTATTCTGTATTTAGGATACGGACAGTAAAGTTCCAACTGAACTTGTAGGCCAGAAAGGCTCTCAAGCAGAGAACAGCTTTTCCATTAGATCTCTTTGCCAGCAAAGATGTAGGGCCCAGAGATGTTTTGCGTATTGCCTGGAATGGTTAAGGCAAGGAAGAAGAAGCCTTGAAATACTTCCAAGAGTTCAGATAAAGTCTGACTTCTCGTTGGCAATTTAAGGTAGCTATTGAGCATCCCTTTTCTTGTCAGAAAGAGGTTCATCTCCAAGTTATAAAATTGTAGTTCATCAGAGACCATATTCTCTGATAACTGGGGTCTAAGATGGTCAAGGACAAGGTCAGAAGAAAGCTAGATCTCTTGGTAACTGCAGAAACCCCAGGCAAGAAGGGAGATGAATAAGCTGCCCAAGACTGTGGCTATGTGAGTTGCATATCCAGACATGGACACCACCACCACTAAAGAAACCCAAGCAGAGTCACTACAGGCTAGTTCAACCCAGAGACGTATTTTGTTTCATCAACCATGTTTTCTTCCCTTCCAAGTTGCCTCCAATGCCCTGCCACAATAAACAAAACAATTATGATTCCACTTGGTTAGGATCACCAAATAATGTATCATTCAAACCAAAACACTTTGAGAGTGAAAATAGACACTATTTATAATTAAACCAGGAAAAGGAGCAAAGATAGGGACCCATGGGTCCATGCAAGAATTTCCCTGGCTACATACACAGGAGTTAAATTACTCAAAGTTATGGTTAGATTTAATTTCATTAAACACTTTCAAGTACAACTCCAGTACCACTGGTTTACCCTCCAGCTAGAACTGCACATCGGTTCCCACTTTCCCACATGTTTGCCAACAGTGGCTATCGGGAAAAATTAGGAAGCTGGGTAATCTAATAGGTAAAAACTAGAGTCCATTGTTTTGATTTGCCTTTCCCTAATTACTAGCAAGTTACTAGATGAACCATTCAGGGTTCCCCTGCAGAAAATGTCCTCTTCAGAGCCTTTGCCCATTTTTCTATTTTCTACTTTCCCATTATTTGCTTGAGTTCCTGAAATGTGCTAGCTATTAAGCTGCTTATTGTTTAGGTTTTGCAAATATCTTCTGTGAAGTGGCCATCTATCTTTTAACTTTGTTTATGGGGTCTTTTCTTTAGTCAGATCCATAGGTAGTTTGCCTTATCATCTGACGTGGGGATCTTGCTTGAAACATCCTTCCCTACTCCTAAATCCCAAGGTTAATTTCCTTTCACACTTAGGTCTTTAATCTTTCTGGATCCTGCTTTTATATTTGATATAAGGTAGGGTCTAGCTTTATTTTTTTCAATATTGTGACCCAGTTTTCCCCAAACCATGTTTTCCTAACCCATCCTTTCCCCACTGCTTTGTGATACCCTTCTATTACTCATCAAGCTTCCATATGGCTGAGCTCTCTCTCTGTTCTACTGGTTCCCCATACTATGCTGTCAAGGTCAATGTTTAGAGTGAGTAGCCAACCCTTAGGAAGTCTGGATTTCCAATTTTTCAAGACAAGTGAGTCTTGATGATGCTGAACCTGCATGTGTCATGCCAGCAATCAGCCAGAGCAGCAGGTGCCCCCTTCACAGAGAGAACATGCCCCCCTGTTACACCCAGCCTGGGGTGCATTCACTCACCATGCAAGCCTAGTCCCCATAGAATTGTGGTCACACATCAAAAACTCCTCCAAAGATACGGGTCATAAGAAAACCACAATAAAGAAGTCATTAACTGACTTTTAGGATGTATTTGTCACATCTATGCTAGTAAAAATCTTTTATTAAACATCGATTTGCTATCTGACACTGTGACATCCACAAGATAGAATAGGGTTAGGGCAGAGGAAGTGACAGAGGGAGGAATGAGGAAGCAGTGGGAGGAACAGCACGTACGCATTATCTGTATGTACATGGTAAATTCAAGGAATGAACAACCAAACAGGTGGAAGGACATGTCTCATTGTGAACTATGGATCATGAAAGATCTGGTCATTCCACTACAGATGAGGGCTAGAGTCTTCGGGGAAAGCTTTGGGGCAGGGGTATTTGAGTGGAGTCTAAGAAGAGAAGTGGGATTTGTATCAGGAGAAGGAAGAGGATTAAACTGGGGAGAGGGGATTTGGGCAAGAGTAAGTCATCTGGGCAAGGCTAGCGTAAATGCTGTGTAATACTGAAAAGGTTTTAAAGTCCACTCGGGGCTCTTTAGGCTAAGAGGGATATAAATTTGCTCTTGTTCAAATCAGTGGTCATATCCACATTTTAGGATCTCCCTGGTACCTTTCTCAGTCCTATAGGCCTTGAATTGACCTACCCCAGAGGGCTCCCTTGACTTTGCTCAGACACACACTATAAGAGGAGTTAACAGCCAATTCCATCGACAGGTCAGGCTCAACTCATTAATTGTTATCACCCACAGCTCCCAAAAAGTGCAGACTACCACAACTAGGTGTTACAGACAAACAGAGACAAATCAAGGGCAATTAAAAAAAAAATGACACTGAGTTCACAACTTGTTTTATAAATGCTTCTTTTCTTATATCAAAAAAACCACTGTAGCATGACTTGTACTACAAACTCTGTGGACATTATCATTTAACAACAAATATTACCATCTTACCTTCCCAGATGAAGAAACCTGGACATAGGAAAATTCAAGCACTTTGCCTAAGACCACACAGCCTCAAAGTTATACAGCCATTAATAGACAATCTGCCAGATAAATGGGTCTATCTGGTTCTTTATTTTGCAGCTTGCTACTACCTATTTTACTGAGAAATTGTGCTATTGGCTTCTGCTCCACAAAGTTTTCCATAATGACTCAAGGCTCCAGCAAGTCACAACAATGACTCGGTACAGTACAAAGTGCTAAGTTATCCTAGCAACCTTAAAGGTGGCAAAGGCTAAAATAAGAACCCACTCAAAAGGAGCTAAAAGAAATTCTTAAACAGATTTATTTAGCAGGTTAACCTTTCTTCTAGGCCATAAAGAGATAATATTGTCTTTTTATTTCTATCAAAACAGAGCATATGGAGGGAAACATAATGTTTCTCTGGGGGAATAGCGCCATCATCCTGGGTCTTGAGTTATTTCTATAATTTTACATATACTGTCCAGCACTGAATCAAAAATAACCAGTCACATACCTTCCTTCCTGAATAATTCATTTTAAACCCGAAGGTGGGATGAGAGAGGTGGAAATCCAAGTCTGGGGAGTGTGATGTAGAGACTGGCACTGAGTCAGAGCCTGAGCAAGGGGAGGGGTCATCCGTGAGGTCAGGAGAGATGGCAGCAGGCCACTAGGACCAGAGGCCAAGTGAGGTAAGGAAGGAATCCACACAAGGGACAGCATCAACAGCAGGAGACTGGTTACACACTGGGGGGATTGATCAAATAAGCAAACATATTGAGGATGATGGGAGCCAGTTTTATGACTGATGGGAAGAGGGAAAGCTAGGATGAACCCTGAGGTATTGGGTAGGAATTGCAACTATTGGTGTGAACTCATGGCTTTCAATCTGTATAAGTAGTTACAGAAATAAATCTAGGTGTGTGTGTGTGTTTGTGTGTGTTTATTATGTCAGTGTATACATCCATAGTCCCTAATTCTGTCTGATGAAAAGGCCTTGGAGCAGTGATATCACAATAGCAATGAGCTGTCTTAGAAACCAAGATCTGGGCTATAAATGCCATTCTTCACTAAAAGAAATCAGAGTTGGTTGATTCTAGGGCTGGAGTAAAGTAAGTACAAGTAATGCTTGACATCTTGTTCAGCCAGTAAAAAGGAAGTACTCAGAGATGGATGAAGACATCCCCAAAAGACACAGACACAGAAGGAGCGTCCACTGACCAAATCAAGGACAATTTGAGTATAAAGTAATACTAATGAATACACTCCACTGTATAGAAATCTCCAGGTCCACATAGATGAATAAATACATACATACCTCAGTAAATAAATAAATGGAAGAGTAAGCTCTTCTTTGTAATAGAATGAAAATCAATAAATACATATATCAAATTATGGAATTGGACAGCTGCCATTTGACAGCCATTCATAGTTACAATTCAGGCAAGAAACATCAATGAATGCTAAAACTAGTGGGTGAAGGTTGGATTTGAAATAGTAAATGTATAGTCACAAACTATGTCCCCACAAAATAGGTCTCAATTACATAGAGAAAAATGATGACTACACAGTGGAGAAACCTGGCAGCTGGTCACTTATTCAGTGGTCAAAATTAATAGCAGTGGAAACAGGATAAATCACTTCTGCAATATTCCTGCTAAAGAGCAAAAATTTGGACTGAATCATCAAGAAATTGGATAAGCCCAAAGTGAGGAACATTCTATGAAATAATTGGCCTGTAATCTTCAAAAGTGGCAAGGTCATAAAAGTTAAGGAGAGACTGAGGAACTGTTTCAGATTGAAAGCACCTAAAAAGACATGGCAACTAAGGGCAACCAATAATCCTGAATGATTCCAGTGAAACTTGGATGGGCTCTGTGGAATGGATGGTAGTGACAAATAGAGGTTAATTTCTCGAGTATGATGGTTGGACTGCGGTTAAGTAGCAGAATGCCCTTGATTTGTAGGAAACACACACTATAATATTTGTGAATAATGGAGCAGCATGTCTGCTATGTATTCTCAAATGGCCAGCAAAGGAAAGTTTTTTGTACTATTGAAACTTTTCTGTAGGTTTGAGAATAATGACCAGGCACACAAAGACAAAATGGTCAAAAAAAAAAAAAAAAACAGAAGCAGACAGTAGAATGAGAACCACAGATAACCCAGACAACTCCAGTATCAGACACAGACTAAAATAAGTTTCCTTAATTTGGTCAGAGAAATGAAACAAGGTAAAGAATTTTGGCAGACAAATGGAAGCTATAAAAAGTCACAAAACTGTAAAAGTAAGTAACCAAATTGGTATTAGATACAGGTGAAACGTATTAGTGAACTGAGCCAGAATGAAACATAAAGACACAATGGAATGCAAAAAATAGAGGGAAGAATGAGACATAGGTATTCAGTGAAAAGATCTAACATAAGCTTAATTGTCACCACAGAGAAAAAAGTGAAAATAGGTTTGAGGCACTATCAAAAGAGATCATTAATAATGCCCAAAAACTGATTAAATTAATATTTAAGAAGCTCAATGAATACTAAGGATAAATAATAAAATCACACCTAGGCATATCATAATAATACTACTGAAAACTAATAATGGAGAAAATCTTAAAAGCAGCTGTGGAAGTGGGGGTAGGAGGGAGAACAGATTTCCTCCAAAAGATGAACAACTGGACAAACATCTGACTTCAACACAAACTAGGAAATGAGCAGTCAATGGAAAAATATCTTCAAAGAGCTGAAAGAAAATAACAGCCACATAAAATTCTATACCCCATGAAAATGTTCATCAAGAATGAAGGTAAATTAAGACATTTTCTGACCAAAAAAGAATCTAGGAAAATTTACCACCAGCAGAAACAGAGAAGGAAATCTAAAGGGAGTTCTTCAGGAAGAAGAAAATGACCTCAGATGGAAGCTCAGAAGTATAGGAAGGAATGAAGAGTAGTGAAAAGGGTAATTGTAGCTAAATCTAAATTAAATATAAATTAATATTAACACAACATTAATGTTTCTTAATATTAATATAGCTATACAAATTTATAATTATTAATGATTAGCATTAGTGTATTGTATGTTAACAGTTTACTACTGGGTTTTAAATTAGAGAAATAAAATACAGAGCAAAGACAAATTATAAATTTGGGAGAGGGGAAATGGAATTAGCATGTCCTAAGTCCTTGCATTATCTGGGAAAAGCTAGGAGTACTAACTTATATTAGACCTTGATAATTCAAGGATACATGTTATAACCTCTATCATTAACAGAATAATAAAATAGTATATAAGCATCAAGAAAATACAGGGGGAAATGAGTATCAAAACAGTCAGTCCAAAAGCTATCAGGAAAGGAGAATAAAAGGAACTGGAAAGAAAGTTGGTGTAGCTCTGTTACTGTCAGATCAAGTGGATTCAAAGGAAAAAAGCCGTTCCAGTGATCAAAGATATCCTCCATAGAAACAAAATGATCAATTCAACAAGATTCCAAACAAGGTGATAGAACCACTAAGAAAATAATCAAATCTAAAATGAGTAACAAATAGAAAAAAATTTTAAAAGAGCAGAAAATATAGAAGCATAATTAATATATTGGCTAATGGACATGTAGCAATCACTTTACCTAAACACAGGCTATACATTCTTTTAAACTAAACACAGAACATTACAAAATTCATCCCTTATGTTTGACTTTAAGGCAAGTCTCAAAAAGTGTCAAAGAAATAAAACTTTCTTACTCTGATAAACGATTTGTATGTAAAAGCCTAGAGCAAACATCACTCACGGCCATGAAAGATTGAAAACTCCCCCCTAAGATCAGGAATGAGACAAGATGACCACTAACACCACTGCTATACAATATTATAGTGGATGTAAGTGAAAGGAGATTTAAGTTTCGGAATGGAAGAAATCAAATTATCACCATTTGCAAATGATTATTATTTAGAAAATCCAAAAATAAAAGCCTGCAGATAAATTACTAGAACAAGTCTAGCAAGGTAGCCATATAATAATAATAACAATAATATTAAATATCAAAGAGTAAATTGTATTTCTGTACAGCAATCAGAAATAAGATTTTAAAAATATAATAGCATTAAAACATATCAAATATCTAGAACAAAATCTAATGGATTAAATGATTCAGCCTTGCAAAGGTGTCACTTGTCCCAAATTGTTCTGTAGATTTAGTCTAATCAAAATCTGAACAGGTTTCCTGTGAAAATTGTCGAGATGCTTCTAAAATTTAAGCAGAAAGACAAAGGGCCAAGAATACTCAAGACACTCTTGAAGAAAGTAAAGAAAAATGGGGAGCATGTTTTACCAGATTATCAAGACGTATTATTAAGCCTTAGTAATTGAAAGTGTGCTGGTTTGAAGCTGCTATGTAGCCCAGAAAAGGCCATGTTCTTTTAATCCATTCTGTGGGTGCAGATCTATTAGAAGTAGGAAATTTTGGTTTGGTTATTTCAGTTGAGAAGTAACCCACCCCATTCAAGTTGGGTCTTAATCCTTTTACTGGAGTCCTCCATGAAGAGAATAAAAAACAGAAGAAAAAAACCCAGAGCAATCGGAGAGAGAAACATCCAGAGAGCTTGGAGAGAAATGCCCTGGAGAAGCAAGAAAGGACCCACAGAAACTGAAAGAGCCAGAACCTGAAAGCAACAAAACCCAGGAGAGAAGGATCAGCAGATGCCAGCCATGTGCTTTCCTATGTGACAGAGGAACCCTGGATGCCAGCGGCCTTTCTTCAGAGAAGGTATCATCCTGTTGATGCCTTAATTGGGACATTTTCTTTTCTTTTCTTTTCTTTTTCCCAAGGATGGTAAGCTTTGTCTGCAAAGGGCCAGATTTTTTTTAATGCAATAGCTTTTTTTTTTTTTACTTTATCAAAAAAATAAAAAAACACTTCAAACAAAACAGAGAAATAAAAATAAAAAACAACCTAAAATAACCGCATTGCTTCCAACATGAATTGGAATATTTTCATGGCCTTAAAACTGTAAATTTGTAAGCTAATAAATTCCCATTGTAAAAGCCAGTCCATTTCAGGTATATTGCATTATGGCAGCCTTAGCAAACCGCAACAAAAAGAATGTGGTATTAGTGCAAGGATAGAAAAATAGACCAGTGCAGAAGCAGACTCACACATGGCTTTATAACAAAGGTATCACTGCAGAGCAGTGGAGATGCCCAATGATGCTTAATCAATTGGAAATCCATATGGAAAAAAGGAAACTTGACCCAATCTCACTCCATATACAAAAGCCAGATTGTAGATTCAAATGTGAAATCAAAACAAAGCCTCTTGATGACAATGTTGGAATATATCTTTATCACCTTGGAGTGGTTAATGACTTCTTAGAACACAAAAAGCACTAACTATAAAGGGAAAGATTGAAAAATTAGACATTAAAATTAAGAACTCCCACTCTGTCTTGTCTTTCCACTCTCTTAATATGGTCTTGATGAATGGAAGGTATTCACAACACCTATAATCAAGACATGTATTATATCAAGAACTTCTTCAAATCAAGACAAAATCCAAAAACTTCCTCACGTCAAATCAAACAACCCAATTAAAACATAGAAGTTCTGATACCTGCAACAACATGGTTGAACCCTGAAGACATCACGTTGAGTGAAATAGCCAGATACAATAGGACAAATACTGCATGATCCCACTGATTTGAAAAATTAGAATAAGCAAATTTATAGAGTCAAAAACTAGAATATGGGTTACCAGGGGGCTGGGATGAGGGTAGGGAATGGGAAGTTAAATTATATAGAGTTTCTTCTTGGAATGATGGAAACATTTTGGTAATAGATGATAATGATGGCAGCACAACACGGTGAATGCAATTAACAACACTGAAATACAGATTTGAATGGAGTGAAAAGGAGAAATTTTAGTTTATACATATGTTCCTAGAATAAAAATTTTTAAAAGGTCATAGGATTATGCAACTCAAACACTGAACCCTAATATAAACCATGGGCTGTAGTGAATAGTACAATTATAATAATATTCTTTCATCAATTGTAACAAATATACCTCACTAATGCAAAATGTTAATAAGGTAATATATGTAAACTCTGTGTTTTGCATGATATTTCTATAAACCCATAATTTATCTAAGTAAGATAAAAAAATAATAAAATAAAATAAAATAATAATAAAAAAGCATCTTTCCAAAATGGAAAGATGCTTATCCCATCAGTAATCAAGAAAATCACAATGAGACACTGAAACAAATCCATCATAATAGCCAAAATTAGAAAGATTGACATTCCCAAGTGTTAACAAAGGTATAGAGCAAGAGAACTCTCATACAATATTGGTGGAAGTACAAAGTGGTTCAACCACTTTGGAAAACCATCTGACATTAGGTATTAAGTTTGTATAGCCATGTATTCTATGACCTAGAAATTCTCCTCCTTGGTATACCCTAGCAGAATGTGGGTGCACATGCTCCAACATACTGTCAGGCTGTTCACAGAAGCACCTACTATTTCCCAAAATGGAAACAACCCAAATGCTCATCAACAGAATCAACGAATATATTCATACAACAGAATTTACACATGAATGAAAGTAAACAACCTACTTGTAACATGGATGTTTCTCCAAAAAGGTTGAAGGAAAGAAATGAGACATAAAATACATGTGTGATTCCATTTGGTTTTGTCTCTTTTAATTTTATGTAATCACTAGTGTTAGGGGTCAAGATAATGGTCACCTTTAGGGAGGAGACAGAGGGGATGACTGGGAGGAACCCAAGAGGGCTTCCAGATGCCAGCAATGTTCTCTTTTGGTTGCTATATTTCAATAAAAGTCATTTTTGAAAGTCTAGACGAATACATATCAAACTTAACAACTCTCACCCTAAAGCAGGGCAAGTAAGGAAACAAGTTGTCCAGAACAAAGTTGATAGTTGTGCAGTTGCAGTTTTTTAAAAAACAATTAAACTTTGAGCTGGGCTAGCACTTTAGCTTTCACAGAGATTCACAGAGAAGGTTTCTCTATTCCCCAACCACTGTTACTGGAAAGGCTGAACATTTGAGGAGCAAGCTATTAAATGAAAGTGAAGGCTACTTTATCTTGGTGATATCTGTGCTTCCTCTTAGCCTACTTAAACTTTTTCCCAAGTGCAATGAAAAGTCCAATATCAGTTCCCAGGAAGCTTTTGGCCTGGT
>PVKY010005837.1:0-16800 GCA_004027775.1 Bradypus variegatus
AGATATATTCACATAACATACAATCCTCCAAAGTGCACAATCAGTTGTTCATAGTATCATCGTTGTGCATTCATCACCACAGTCAATCCTTGAACATTTTCATTAATCCAAAAAATAAAATAAAAATATAAATTATAAAGAACATGCAAAACATTCCATTCCTCTCCTCCTCCCATTGTTCATTTACTTTTTTTTAAACATTCATTCATTGTATTTCTTTAACTTTATCAAGAAATTAAAAAACAAACAATAAAAAAACATTTCAACCAAAACCAAAACAAAGGAATAAGAAAAAACAAATTACCTAAAATAACTACATTGCTTCCAACATGTTCCTACCATACCCCAAGAAAATTAACAAACCATAACCAAACAAAGGAATAAGAAAAACAAATAACCTAAAATAACTACATTTCTTTCAACATGTTCCTACCCTACCCCAAGAAAATAAACTATAACCAAACCAAGGAATAAGAAAACAGATAACCTAAAATGTCTAAATTGCTGCCAACTTGTTGTTACCATACCCCCCCCAAATTAACAAACTATAGTTGTTTCTGAGCATTCCCATAACATTAAGTTACCCTTCATAACTTATCTATTCTTATTAGATTATCATTCCCCCTTCACTATTTGCTGTCTGTCACTAGTTCCCCTACATTCTACAATATAAACCATTTATTCTACATTTTTCACAGAGTTCACATTAATGATAACATATAATATCTCTCTTTTTGTGCCTGGCTTATTTCACTCAGCATTATGTCTTCAGGGTTCATCCATGTTGTCATGTGTTTCACGACCTCCTTCATTCTTACTGCTGTGTGGTATTCCATCATGTGTATATACCACATTTTGTTTATCCACTCATCTGTTGAAGGACATTTGCATTATTTCCATCTCTTGGTAATTGTGAATAATGCTGCTATGAACATTGGTGTGCAAATATCTGTTCTTGTTACCACTTTTAGATCTTCTGGATGTATACCGAAAAGTGAAATTGCTGGATTGAAGGGTGATTCTATATCCAGTTTTCTAAAGAACCACCAGACTATCTTCCAGAGAGTGGCTGTACCATTATACAGTCCCACCAAAAATGAATAAGAGCTCCAATTTAGGAGCCTTGATTTAATCACATCTGCAATGTCCATTTTGCCAGAAGCTGACATTCACAGGTTCCAGGGATTAGAGCATGGATTTTTTTTGGTGGGGGAGGGGGGCAGTAGTCAATCTACCACAGGTGCCACTCTCCCACCCCCAACCTAATGGGCCACAGCTGCTCTGTCCAAAATGTTAGTCATAGTCACATGTGCCTTTTGAGCACTTGAAATGTGGCTTGTCTGAAATTGAGATGTGCTACAGTGTGAAGTACATAACAGATTTTGAAGACTTACTACCCCCCCCACACACACACGAGTAAAATATGGGTAAATTTTTATGTTGGCAATATGTCGAAATGGTAATATTTTGGATATAGTTGCCTAAATAAAACGTTATTAAAATTTGGATCACCTGTTACGTTTTACTTTTTTAACATGACCACTAAAAATTTACAGTTACACATGTGGCTTGCATTTGTGGCTTGCATTGTATTTCTGTTGGACAGTGCACTATACTATCTATGACAGTTATCCTCAAACTGCTCCACATTAGAATCATCTGGAGAGCTTCTAAAACTTCCAATGCCCAGGCTCTACCTGAAACATATTAAATTGGAATCTCTGGGGTGGGGCATCAGGATGTTTTAAAACTCCCAGGTAATTCTAATATGCAGCCAAGGTTGAGAAAGTGTCTCAGTCTTTAGTGGGTTAAAAGTGTGAAATAGCATTAATAGTCCAGGGATTATGTCACAAAGGTCCCTGGTTTTCTTCTCAAATTACAGAAAATCGTGGGCTCCTCAAATACCCTCTGCTCTAGGCTTTCCTTCCTGGGATGCATGTCTCAGGCCATCCACAGAGCGCACCTGTGAAGCTGGGCGGAAGAACAGGTGTTTCCAAGAGCCAAAAGACACTTGGGATGTTAATCTCAGGGGCAGGCTGGCTGGACTACTCTCTCTGGGTGCTCTTGGTAGTTCCGTCAACCCTTCCCTGGCAGTTTCAGTAAAGGCAAGGAAGCTCCTAAATGTTCAGTTTGTGGGGCTGGATAAGGAAAATCACTTCTGGAGAGGTGCACAGTGGAAGTGTCTTTTGGGGGTTCCATCACCACCAGAGAGCCTATTACTACTGGGATACCCAGCTAGCAACTCACCAGCTCCACACAATGGCCATGTTCTCTGAGACTGGACTTAGGAATTAGGCAACAAAGCTAAAATCTAATGAACTCCCATTGAGTTTTGAAGTATTACCTGGGAAATTGATTCTTAGTGCAACATTTGATGTTTCAGTGGCTGCCTGTGTTAACTGACACAATGCAGATGAAATTAGATAAACCTTAACCTTGTTCATTCAGTAGGATTTCTTATGTCCTGCATCATCAGCGAATAAACATGTCACATAAGTGCATTTTACAGGGATTTGAGGCCAACTCATTAAAGCACCATATTATCCTACAGTTAAACAATTTTGAAAAAATGTGAAAAAAATTTCTAAACTGTGTAATACTTCTCTGACTTCCAAAATAGTACATACTAAATTGTAATTAATATTTTCTTTAAGGAAGAGGTCTTGTAGAAGTATTGGGGGTGGAGAGTCATTCTAATTAAGAGGGATTAAAAATAAAATCTGAACAAAGGCTCAGGCAAGCTTGTTCCCTCACTCCCCCTCTCTCTTCTTCCTTTATTAAGTGTTCAGTCTGAGTTAGGAAGTGGGCCCTGTCCTCAAGGTGCTTAGGGACCAACAGAGGAGAAGGTACTAAAACAAATAATAAATAAGGTCTGTGATTGAAGACAAGACCTACCTTCTCCTTCCTCCCTCTCTTTTCTGCCTTATTAAAAAAAAAAGGAGATAACTTAAAAAGATATATACAGTTCAAGGTAAAAAAGAAGAAATTGGAATGGGGAAATTTGAAAGTAAGAAAATGATGGAAGCCAGGTTAGTAAAAAAATTTCATTCTTTAAAGTCATGTCTAAATTGCCGAAGGTGAGCCACAGGTTTTGATCTGAATTTCCCAGCAGCCAGCGCAAAGGGGAATACACACCAGTTGCATAGTTAACAGTATCTGTGAGATTTAAACTACTGAGTTGCCCAGAGAATCACATAGATTAAATTTACAGGGTCATAATAAGGCGTTATGGGATGTATTGAGCAGTCTCCTCAATAGCATCCCTAATTGCAACAAAGAGTTCTGTAGGGCATGACGGAAGTCTGTAGGGTTTGCAGAAAGCAGAAAAGAGAGAATATTAAATTTTAGCTGGAGCTAAACTCTGTTTTGGGATTGGATTGGGTTAGTCTGAGCTGCTGTCTAAAATTTTCTGTAATTCAATATTCTGTTTAGGTGCTGGGCTAGAAGAATGCACTGGGGGTTATGGGAGTAGAGAGGATACGCCATTGGGAAATGTGGGCTGATGCCAGGGATATGGAGAAGATGATGTCTGTGGAAGGTTGCATGCTGTGGAAAGATGCCTGTGGGAATTGTCCATGGGGAAAAAGGCAGGGAAGGTGATCCATGCATGAGAGAATAGCATCTGTGGGGCACAGTCAAGGAGAGTGCCAATAGGTAGCCACGAGCAGTTTGGCACTTAAACTAGAATATGTGAAGCAAGGAATGGTGAGAAGTGGAGCCGGAGGAGTAGACAAGGGCCAGACTGTGTCCATCTTATGTGTTCTGATGAGGAATGTGGCTTCACTCTGTGGAAAGGTACAGGGTTTTAGGCAGGGTAGTTTTATTTGCTACCTATTGCATTAATAATTCTGCATCATAAATCTCCCCAGAACTCAGTTTCCTAAACAGTAGCCAAATATACTTCCCAATTGACACATGACTTTAGCAACCTAGAGAAACATTATTCAATAATTATCCTGAACCAGTGATCAAAATTAGAAACATTAAAACCTCATCATGGTGAGCTAGTTCAGTAGTTAACTGCTTCTAGAGCATATAAATTTGTGGAGAAAATTTTCTTAATTTTTTCTTCCTTGTCCTTGCAGCACAATTCCAATTCTTTCTCTCAAGCATGTATCTGCCTTCTAAAATCTACTTAGGTGCTAAATGATCTGAGGGAATTAGCCTGTAAGGGGCAGGCTGTGTCCTTTAGAATAGGATTCTTGAAGAACAATCTTGTGATGGAGGAATAAACAGAGGTGGTGGTTCCTTTTTTCCATTCAAGGGACTGCCTGAATATAACATCAGTTCAAATGAGATTGCATTTCTGTAAGATAACTCAATAAAGCACTTAACGTACATTATCCCATCTCCCTGTGCCAAAGCTGGTCTTAGGAACTGTGTTGAAGAAAGCCTTCTGTGGGCATGCAAGCAGGGAAAAAGCAGCATCATCTTGCCTTCCTCTCCAGAAAGCCAGGTCTCAGCAAATCCCTAAATTGGTCATCTTTTAACAGGTGGCAGTGTTATCAGGGACACATATCGGCCAGCTGGTGGAGGAACTCATCCTACTAGATGGGGATAATTTCCTCTGCACCCTGTTTTTCTGGAGCCCTGAGGGGATAGATCCCTACAGTTTTCTGGCCTGGTCATCCCAGAGAGGAGAACATCCACTTCTTCAGGTAAAAGAGGGTAGAACAGGGGTGGGAGAGGCTTCTATCTTGTAGCCCAAAGATAGACCCCTCCTTCCAGAAATTACCATCATAAAAAAGCGAAACCTGGCAACTTCTAGCCATCAGTAGCTCAGAGGAAAATGGAAATCTCCTTGGCTGGCATTTTAGCTTGCCTAAGGGGCCCTGCTTTGCTGGAGGGTAGGTGACTCCGCTGACCTTAAAATCCAGGGCTCAGGAAGTAGGAGATGAAGGAATTTTATTTTCCCCTAAATGCTTTAATGTTTTTCAAATATTTTAAAAAAAGATCCAGTACCTTCCCTTGAAGGTTCTTCACAAAGCAGTGGAATTTTAAAAAGGACAAAGTCCTAGGCCTGGGGGTGGGTGGTCCCTAAAAAGCCTTGCCCTTTAGCCTCTTTTCCCCCTTTTCAAAGCATTAGGAGTTTCTTAAATGTCCTTCTGCCTACCCTTCCGCACACTTTTTTTATTTTTCTTTTACCACTGGCTTCTTCTCCAATTCTTCAAGGTGCGTATAGACGGCCACCCCTCAGGTCCTCCTACCCCTCTTTCCTGAATCTTTCTCCGAGTGCCAAGCACCTGTCATTTTGGTCAGCAGCTGCTTCCCTGCCTAGAGACAAGCCTGGCGTGCAGGGGGCGGGGGTGGGGGTGGGTGGTGGAGCGTCCGCCACACGGTGGCGCGCGCGAGCCTCCCAAAGCCGCCGCGGCCACAGCCCCTCGCACTTCTCTCCGCCCCGCCCGCGCCCCGGCGCCAGAGGAGCCGCGCCCCCAGTTTTCCCCGGCGGGATAGCGGGGAGCGCCTCTCGGGGGCCTGGGAAGCGATCGAGTGGTAGCTGCGTCCGGCCGGCGTAGGATGTGTTGCTGGCGGCTGCGGCTCCAGGCTCTTCCTGCCGGACCAGCTTTCACCCCCCACCCCTCCTCGGCTTCGCTCTGCAAGTCGAAGGCTTCCCGGAGCGGCCTCGAAGCGGCGTTGGCAGGCGCAGAAGAGGCATGAGGAGCGCAGCCGGCTGGCCGCGCGGGCCCCTTGGGCAGCGGCGGCTGCACCACTAGAGCAGCCCCGGAGGCGCCGTGAAGTCCGGCGCGCCCTCTGGGGGCTAGGAGAGGAGAGAAGCCGGGGGCTGCAGCTGGCAAGGGGGGAGGAAAGTGCGTGGTGAGTGTCTGAGAGTGTGCGGCGACAGTCTCGAATTAGGGCAGAGGAGAGGGCAGGGAAACGGGGGCGCGGCTCTCTCGGCCGCTCCCCTGCAGCGCCCGCTTCCCGGCGCCCATCACCATGGACTTGCGCGGAGTTGGGACGGGCCCCGGCAGCAGTGCGCTGGTGGCTGCCCGGCCTTGGTTGTGCGCGGGCATGCGCGCGGGAATGGCGAGGTAGGATGGGCGCCCAGCGCGACCCCCGCCGCCCCAGTTCCGCGGTCCCTGGGCGGTGCAGCTGACTCGCCTGAGCGCACACGGGTGTGGGCGGAGGAAGCCCCGCTGCGTCCGCACCTTCGGGAGTCGCTTTGCCTTTTCCACCCACTCGCGCCTGCCACCCTACGGACATTATGTCGAAGGCGGCCGGAGGCGCGGCGGCGGAAAGTTGTCCCCCTGCCACCGCCGGCCCATCCGCGGCCGCCGCAGGGGAGGACCTGTCCAAAGTGTCGGATGAGGAGCTGCTGCAGTGGAGCAAGGAGGAGCTGATCCGCAGCTTGCGGCGCGCGGAGGCCGAGAAGGTGAGCGCGATGTTGGACCACAGCAACCTCATCCGCGAGGTGAACCGCCGCCTGCAGCTGCACCTGGGCGAGATCCGCGGGCTCAAGGTGAGCGTGGGGCAAGGCTAGACGCTCGGCTTGGCAGGGCGGGAAGCGATCCACCCTGGGGAGGTGGGGCCAGGCAAACTTTCCCTCTCTCAGACAACAGGTGAGCCCCCCCCCCCACCATCCCCAGCCCTTTGGAAACTTTTTCAAACTTTGGAGACGTTTGACCCCTTTCTCTTTTCCTCACGGGGAGTCCCAGCACTGAACTCTCACTCTGGTTCCACTGGCCCGAGAAGCTGGCCCCAGAGAATCTGAAAGGCAGAGAGGGAGGTGATGGGCACGCAAAATCTTTAATTTCCTAGAGAACCGGGAAGTCAGTGTTCTGAGAAGCCGGGTGACAGCTAGGCGGGGGAAAGGCGAACGAGGGAGCGAGTCTAGGGCATCTTCGCCTTTGGCGGGGGAGGAGGGCGATTATACCGCTGTTCTGGCGCCACCAGCTCTCCAGCGGGCAGAGGGCATGGAAAGGGCGCCGCCGCGGGGAAGCAGGGCTGGCGGGGTGCCCAGGAGAAGCCGCGGGCTCCACCCTTGGAATCCGCGTGGGTCACCTGACGCAGGGGAGTATAAGCTCCACCGTCACGTTTTCTACCTGCTCCCGTGCTTTGCTTCTCCCCGAGTTCGGATGGCTTCGCTTGGGATTGCCTTATCCTCCACTCTCCAATTCACCTCCAGTTTGATTTTAATTTCATCCAACATGGATTGGGGGCAAAAGGGAGTCACAGTGGGAGGCTTAGGGTTTTGAAGGAGAACTCCAAGTGTCAACCAGTGATGCTTCTGTTTTGACCAGCTCTGCCTCTTTGCTGTTAGGAAAAGAAAAGAAAGAAGACAAGAAGAATAACCCACCAATTTCCTTTTCTCCTTGGAGAGCTTTGGGTGTAAAAGTGTGTGCCCACCCTTTTGCAGCAGACCGGTGACCGGGAGCCGCCCTGTCGTTCACCGCAAACTTCCTCTCCTCAGCTTGCGCCGGTGCTTGCTAGTATTCCTTCCTCTCATTGTTCAGCTTTTGTTTATAGGAAGCCAGACACAAACGAACACATCGCAGGGACTCAGGAGCAAATTCCCGCAGGCACATGCTGTTCTTGCCTCCTTCCCACTCCCACCTCTGGACCCCACCCCCCGTCCTTCTCGGAGCTCCAGTTCTGGGATTTTGGGCCGAAGAGGGTGGAAGAGGTTGGTCTCGGGATGCGCACCTGGGTGCTAGTCAGGGGAAGACAGTGCTCCCTAGAGGCCCAAATTGACTGTCATACAGTCCCCAGGTGGGTGCAGTTAGGTAAATCCCACATTCAGAAAAATCCCAGGGCTGGCTGGCTCCTTTGGTTTAGTTCATTACTAACCGAGTATTTATTAAGTAGCAGGCTCTTTGGGGACTAGCGGAAGGCTAGTGTAGGGGGATGATCATGGGTACTCCCAGGTGGGTTTAGATCTAGAATCTTCATTTGCCAGGCCTCATTTTATTTATCAAGAAACCGTGAATGATAACCATCTCCTAGAGTGTTGTGATGATGAATTACAGTGACATAGGGCAGGGTTTAACACTGGTCCTGACAAACAGGAACCACACAAAATGGTACTTACTGTCACGAGGAGAGGTTATATGAAGGTACGCCAGGATCTGGTTTCACAGGCAAAGCTTAATAAAGGTATTGGTTTGTAACCCTCCATTTTCATCTTCTTCCATGGTTTGGACCATAATGTGACCTGGAAAGGTTTTCTTTTCAATGAAACCATTTATTTCCCAGAGATTAGTTACATGGTGCTCAGAAATACTTGCAAGTCCTTGTAGGCTGTGTGGATTGAGCGTGTGTATGTGTGAGTAGAGGAGGTGGTATGAGTGCTTTGGATGAACACGTATTAGCCAGTTAAGCGTGGTTGCACCCCAAGTAGGAAAGTCTCCTGGTGGTTGGATTCATGACCTGACATTAAAAGAATTTCTAGTCCACCTTCTTTTCAAGTTCAGAAATGGTAGGGGCAGGTTACTGCTGGACACAGCTTCCGCTTTTCCTTCCAAGGCCCCTGGCCATCCCTGAGGGTGTCCTGGGGGAGCCCTGCAGAGAAGCTGGCCTTCTCCCTTCTCTTCATTCTGCTCACAGCTTCCTAGGACTCCATAGTGATCCATAAATGTGGTCGGCTGAATAAGCTTAACTGGATGAAAGATTATTACCATTATTTTGGTTGTGATGGTTTGGGACTCTCAATTGAGGACTGTAAGTTGAGGATAAATTAAGGCCACAAGACTTCTTTTTTAGGCCCCTTTCTGTGAGCTGCCTTTGAAATTGCATCTACATGTTTTTAAGGGTACTAGGTGGTACTGCCAGTAGACATGTGAGATGGGATTGTTAGTTCTTTTCCTTCAAGGGGCTAGTTACTGAATTAAAGCTCTAGCTGACTTGTTTGTGTTTAAACATTTGGGAGGTGGTGCAATGGAAAGAAGGGATTTGGAATCTGATGATTTGGGCACCTTGGGCAAACTGCTAACCTCTCTGAGCCTCAGTTTTCTCATCTACTTAATGGAGATTTTAATGCCAATGAGGTTTTTTGAGGATAAAATGATATATAGCTAAAGAAATCCTGGTGAGGTTAAATAGCCTTCTCAAAGTCACACAGATATAAAGTGTTCTAAAAATGCTGACATTCTTTGCTTAGAATGTATAGTCTAAGGTTGTTTCATATTAGGGTTCTGATTTGTCAAGAACTAGATTCTCAAGAACTGTATCTGTGGACTGCTGAGCATCTTCCACACTCAGGCTGCTCTGACCCAGAATCCCAAGGAGGGGAGGGAGATTTGGGGGGGAACTGAATCTCTGTAGATTTGTTTTTTGCAATGCATTGCCTGCACACTTGCTTTCTACCCTTCACCCCCAATCTCATGCAGAAAAATAACAAATTAGAACAATTCTTTTTTAACCATAGATACAGTAATTTAGAATGTGCAGCCTAAGATTTCAAGTTTGAGTGGCATGCTATAAAATAGGCTTAAACTTTTTAAAGTCCACATTAGGCTTCGGATAACATTTGGTGACCTGTGGCCATGTTGAAAGAACACCTCATGTTTTGAAAAAGAAAACTCAGGTCTCATTGTAGCCGATTTGAAGAAGCTTAACTGTTCATCAGAAGGCAACAGAAATAGCTCAAGTTGAAAAGTAAATAATAGTCCCAAGAAAACTAATAATAGGAAGAAGGAGCTGTAATATTCTGAATGGGCCAGAACCTGTCCCTGCCACTTCTAGTAGTTTGTGTATAGTGACTTGAATGCTAAGAAGTAAATTTCACTCCCCTTGTAAAGGGCATTAGCTCCTTGAAGCCAGTGGTAGCCCCATTCCTGTTGACTTTCCAGTTCTGGAGAGATCAGGAATAGTTGTAGGATATTCAAAGGGAAGTATTTTCAGATGGAGAGTCATTTAGATAAAGAAGAGCATGAATTGAGCTTCCTGTCAAATGCTAGGATTAAACTAAATGTTGAGTGATTTTGAAGCTTAGAAAGATTAATTTAGTTTATTATTTTCTCACAGTAACTGCTAAAACATTGGTGACATTGGTGACAAGGGGTCATTTATTTTCTTATTACCATAGACACTAACATAGCAGGGGCCTGCTGAAAACAATAGTAAGAAATCCTGTGGTCAGGAGCTATAGCTTTAGACTGTTTTGGTTATAAACAGGTATTGAGTGTCTAGTATGTGCAAGATTCCATGCCAGGTGTGTCACCCATGGAAAGAAAGGCAAAGAATGGACTCTGTCCTTGGAAAGTACGTGTATACATTAGAAATGAGAGAAAAATGATGTCCGATGAGTGCTCTGGCTGGTTTGGGTTAGAGACATTAAGCAGTCAGTGGGAAAGTTACTTCATTCTAGTGTTGGGGGAGACTTCTGAGAGAAATTTCTCCTTAGATAAATTCATATGTTGGGTTTATAATTAGCCAACACAGAAGGAGCCGAAGGTAGAAAGGTAGAAGAGAGCCTTTTGTACCTGGCCAAGTGGTTTATTCAATAGCAAGCTGATGAAGGTTGGTAAGCAAGAGAGAGAAAACATGCAGGGAGCACTTTGGAAGACTGGTCTGGACCAGAAGACTTGGATTAGATCAAGTGAGGGAGCTGGGGGTTGGGGGTAGGGGAGAGGGGTTGGAGCTGACCAAGGAGGGAGGCCAGATGAGGGGCTGTGGGAAAAGGCCAGGCCTGAGGTCAGGAGATGGCAATGGGAAGCAAAAGGAAGATTTGGGCATTAGAAGCAAAGAAACAGCATTGCTAATAATGTCAGAAATCAGAATTGGAGTTGCATGGGTCCTTGTCTTCAACAGGCCTTGAAATTCACTCTCATCTTAGGCCTTGTGACTATTGGGAGGTGAAGGACAGGACATGGTTGGCAGATGTTTTAGTTAATTTTCTTGTCAATATCATGGGAAGAGTTGGAATTATCCCAAATTTAAGAGAATTAAGGCCCCTCTCTGAGTACCTCTAGTTCTCCCTCTAGTTCTACCAAACCACAGTGTTCAAGAAACACTTGGGAACCCTCTGATTTAGATCCTTTACTATATGTGTGAATGAAGGGTCAGCTGGGACTTCAGGATGCAGTTTTAAAATTCCTTGGTTTATGGTATATACGGTGGGGGTGATGTACCCTGGATACACAGAGATAAACAGAACAGACCAGGTCTCCCTTCTTATGACTCTAGTCTAGCAAGGATAGACTTGAGCTAATAGCCACACTCACTCATCTGTGATTACAAATTGTAATAAGTGCAGAGAGGAACAGTCCAAGGGATGTTGGTGGAGCCTGGAAGGGGCTCTTCTTTAGTCTGGGGTAGTGATCTATGGGGAATTGACTCCTAAAGGGGTATGAAGGCTGTGTGGGGAAAAGTATTCCCGGTGACGACAGGGGAAGGACTTGCCCCTGAGGAATGAAACAGGCCGGGGTCGTGGGGCTGGTGCGTGAGAGGGAGCGGGTACCTCACTGTTCCGAGCTGAAGGCACCTTGTGCCGCAGAGTCACCTCCTGGCTGGCCTCTGGGTGTTCCCTGGCCTCCCTCGCCCTCTCCAGCCTCGCTCCCCGTCTCTGCCCTGCTGGCTCACTGAGCTTGAGGCTCGCAGGTCTAGCTCTACTTTGAGGACACCAGGCCTTACCTGTCCTTGTCTTAAGTGTTTTGTACTTGCCCACATCTCTGTCTGGGATCATCTTCAGATGTTTGTGTGGTTTGCGCCCTCATTTCACTAGGGTCCTTGCTCAGATGTTTCCCTTCTGTGCAGAGGTACCTCCTTTTAAAAATTAGTACCCTTTAACCCTCTTTGTTTTTCTTCCCAGCACTTTTCACTGCCTGACATTTTGTTCTATACTTGTTTTTGTTGGTTTTCCCCACTGGAATGACGGATATCAGGGTCTTTGCTGTGTTCACTCAGGAAAATACCAAGCATATAATAGACACTAAATAGTTGTGAATGTACGAATGAATGGTGTGAGTTAATGCTGGAGAAGTAGGCCTGGATCAGAGCATTGTAATATTTTAAGGCTTTTGCACTTTATCCTAAGGGCAGTGAGAAGCTAAGGGTTTTAAATATGGGAGTGACAAGACAAAATTTGGAAGAGCAGTTTGGCTTGGAAGTGGAGGATGAGGGAGGTGGAGATGCCAGGGTAGCCCCAGGTTCCTGTCAAGAGCAGCAGGGTGTATGGAGGTGGCCTTTGCTGAGAGGTGCCAATTAGAGGGGAAGGGGTTTGAAAATCAAGAGCTCAGTGTTTGTGTTCACTGTGAGATGCCTGGAGGCACCCAGATGTATGGCAGATAGGGGTTGGGTGTGCAGGGCTGAAATGCCACCAGAGGGCAATTGTGCATTTCCCTAGTGGGGGATTGGGGCTGCTCATCCCCTCTCATGGGGCAGAGGTACTCAGCAGGGCTGGTCCTATGCTCTGTTGAAAGGCATGCTAATGAAATTGAAATCCTGTAAAGCTATTGCCTCAGAGCTTTTAAGAATTTCACAGGTCACAAGCAGACATCTTTCTTCCTTGAGTGTGGGGCAGAGGGATCTTGTTTAATTACTGACTGGTTTCCTGTTAATTAACTGGCTGCTCCCCAAATAATGGCTGGATGACCTTGCATGAGTGAAACTCTGAGGTCCAGTTTCCTCCTCTATAAAAGAACCATGATAATTCTTACCTCTAAGGGTTTTGGTGAAAATTAAATGAGAATGCAAGTAAAACATTATGTGGGAACAAAATCATACATACTATTTTTGTTTTTATGGATAACTTCAAACTTTTACCTTCCTTTCAGCCCTCCTCAGCCCCTTCCCTAACATCACAGAGAATTCACTAATTCCAGGCTCTCCTGCTCTCAGGAAGTCTGAGCCTGATGACATTCCTTATATGGCTCTCTTTTTGCAGGATATCAACCAGAAACTCCAGGAGGACAACCAGGAACTGAGGGACCTCTGCTGTTTCCTGGATGACGACCGACAGAAAGGCAAGAGGGTGTCCCGGGAGTGGCAGAGACTGGGCCGCTACACGGCTGGGGTGATGCACAAAGAAGTGGCCTTATACCTGCAGAAGCTGAAGGAGCTGGAGGTGAAGCAGGAAGAAGTAGTGAAAGAGAACATGGAGCTCAAGGAGCTCTGTGTGCTGCTGGATGAGGAGAAAGGTGCGGGCTGTGCAGGCAGCCGTTGCTCCATCGACAGCCAGGCCAGCCTGTGCCAGCTCGCCACCTCCACAGCGCCATATGTGCGGGATGTGGGCGATGGCAGCAGCACCTCTAGCACAGGCAGCACCGACAGCCCTGACCACCACAAACACCACGCCAGCAGTGGCAGCCCTGAGCACCTGCAGAAGGCCAGGGGTGAGGGCAGCCCAGAGCACCCCAAGCACAGGAGTTCCAGCCCCGAGCACCTGCAGAAACCCAGGGTCTCTGGGACCCCGGATCATCCAAAAGCACTCAAAGGACCCAGCCCGGAGCACCATAAACCCTTGTGCAAGGGCAGCCCGGAACAGCAAAGGCACCCACACCCAGGGGGCAGCCCCGAAACATTGCCCAAGCACATGCTGAGTGGGAGCCCTGAACATTTCCAGAAGCACAGGCCTGGGGGCAGCCCTGAAAATGCCAGGCACAGTGGCGGGAGCCCGGAGCATCTTCAGAAACATGCCCTTGGTGGGAGCCTGGAGCATATCCCCAGAGCCAGGGGCACTAGCCCCGAGCACCTCAAACAGCATTATGGAGGAAGTCCTGATCACAAACACGTGGGAGGAGGCAGTGGAGCAGGTGGAGGTGGCAGTGGCGGAGGCAGCAGAGAGGGCACCCTCCGAAGGCAGGGTCCCGAGGACGTGTCACCCCATCACCGGAGTGTCTACAGTGGCATGAACGGTGGGTCAGTATGTGCTGGGGAATGCTTTGCCTGGGGCAGCTCAGTACAGAGTAAGGAATGATGAAGGGCTTTCCAGCCACGTTAGAAAGTGCAGGCGCTTGTCCAGAGGCTGGGTTGTGGGGAGGAGCAAACATTTACCCCCAGATCATGATGTGTGTTTCTTATCTTCGATTTGTTTTTAGTATCTATGTTATCAAGTAAGCCTAAAGAGGCTGGGGGCAAGGGGTTGGGGAGGGAGAGGAATAATTCCATAGGACCCTGAGTGATAGATAAAAATAGAACCAGCCTAAGATTCTTGCATCTTGAACTTGAGCATTTTCCTAGTTGTATACAGTTTCCTACTGGGGCTCACTTGCTAAATAGTGACCCGAAGATTTCTGAATCCAGTCAATAGCTTATGTACAGGAAGAAATGAATATTTATTACAAAAAACAAAAGCAACAGTAAACAGGAAATGTGCTGTCCCTAAACAGGTTTGATATTGGGCTGAATGCCCATAAATATGGCTTGCTTTACCATGAGGATTTTATGTTGGGGGCCATAGCCTGAATCTGTGACTGTGAAAATTATTTTTCTTTGCCTCTGAAATGCATCAAATGGTTCCCTTCCCAACTCATCCCAAACACACCTAACCATTTCACCAAACTCCCTTAAACATATTCTGGATAGCATGCTCAGAGACTATTACAAGAGCTGTCTTTCCTTTTTGTTTAAATGCACCTCTTTAAAAATGTACAGATGGGTTTGGATATCCCTTTGGTTTCCAAAACATGATGTCTGCCGCCTTTGCTGAGGCAGCTCTAAACCTGAGCGCATTGCAGCCTCATTTGGAAGAGGCTGTTTTCTGCATTTCGGTTCTGAAATTACTTGAGAGAGAGAGAGAGAGAGAGAGAGAGAGAGAGAGAGAGAGAGAGAGAGAGAGAGAGAGAGAGAGAGAGAGAGAGATTTCTTAAAAAAAAAAAAAATCCACAATCCTTTTATGTTACCTATGGTTGAGTTACAGCTAAAGTGATTGGTTTTTATAAACTGTGGGGCTTTTTTCATTCCAAATATCTGAGATTTTTTGCTTCATTTGAAAGCTGCTCCAGAGTTGTGATGTGCACTCAGCTCTGAGCTGTGGTAGAGGAGGCTGCCAATTTTAGCAGTGACATGAAGGGGTAAATTTTCAGTATTGTACTTGGGGATTTACCTGTTGGATTCTATTTCATCCTAATCCTTCTCTCATAGTGCTGAAAATCGACTCCTGAAGCTTAACTTCTAATGTATTCATTGTTGTTTTTAAGCACAAATGGAACTGGAAAGGGTGGGAAAGATAGGAAGATGCTGCTTTCTCGGTTGTTTGTGTTGGGGGTGGAGGCCAAGAGAAGCCGAGTCACCCCTTGTGTTGAGGCCTCTGGGCTGGTGCCTTTACCAGGTTGATTGAACCTTCAGTCCGTCTTCCCAGGAGCCACAGAGACAGCCTTGGCTGCTTAGTTATCCGCAAGAGATAAAAGTCATTTGCAAAGATATTTTAGTTGTATGTTGCCATCAGGAGATGGGTCATTGGTCATGAAACTTGGCTTTAGGGGGTAATGGGTTAATGGGAAGGTAAAATGATTGACTTTTCCATTTCTCAGTTACTTTCCAATGAGTTTTAGAAGTTAGTATGGTTGTGCCCTGCTTTAAGAAAACTTTGTATCTGAACCAAGTAGAAAATGCCTTGGGCTTGGTGGTTCACTAAGAAAACAATTCTTCTCTTTACAAAAGGTTCTTCTAAATAAAGCACTCCTCTAGTTTAATCAATGTATAATTTAACTTCCAAGAAAATTCTGAAGGTGAGTAAAGTAAGGTATGACATTGCCTCCTGATTTATTGCCTGGATTCAAATAGACTTAGAGAGTCAGGCAAATATTCCTTAAAATTTAACAACTTTAATTAGTTCAAAAGTTGATTTAACGTAGTTGTATTATTATAGAATGACACAATAATTTAATGACAATATAGTATAATGTAATATTATAGTTTAATTCTTACATCTTCTTCACGTTTTCTCAATCTTAAGTGACAAATCTGCTGCCAGTTGATATCCTCACCAAAGTATATTTGTAGTGTATTTGCACTGCATTTTTACTTTGGTAATTAATTGGAATATGAAGTGTTCAATGAGATGTTTATGGATCATCAGCCTATAAACATGGGCATTAGTAGCTTGTATTTTATCCTGCCACTACAAATTAATTTTTGATATGGATGGTGAGATATGCTTTTTCATATTTTTAAATCCCCACACAATTTGTTTGAGTCATTGACTTGCTTATAAACAGATAGGAACCAGTAGTGGAGGTTAACCCCAAATTGCAGGTATTGCCATTCTGTTTGGTCTTGGTGTGCGATATGAGTGTTTTGGATGATCACTTTCATCTTTTTACATGAACAAAAAGCAGGTGAAAGCAAGTGGGAAGGGAATCTGCATTGTGGCAGGTTAGAATGAAACAGAAATGAAATACGTATTATAAGTATTGGGGAATTAGTGTCCTACCTGTAGGACAGTAACACACGCATATGCACGTTGAGGGAACATCAGTGAAAAAATTGCTGTTAGTTGACTGTGCCTTGGGCCTCATTAAATCCTGATGTGCTTCCAGTTACAAACTCAGTGAACAAATAGCTTATGAACTTGATGTTCAAGAGTTTCCTTTGATTAAAACAGTTGGCTTAATCTCCAACTGGAACACAAAGATGAATTTTAGATATTTTTACTCCCTTAAAAAGATCTAAGCCTGTATCTCCACTTTTTAATTAAAAAACAAAGCAAAAGCAAACAGAAAAAAACCTCTAAACGGAACAAAACATCCATGACAGTATTTACTTCTTTAGAAGTTATTAAAATCAACTATTTCTTTCCAACATGTAGAGAGTTCTGTTTGCAAGTAGAAAGTGGATTCAACACTTATTTTGTCTAGATATTAAAGCATTTTGTTCATTTATTCAGGTTGCTTGCTATATTCCAAATTTGTAAATAACTCAATT